>APFE031689625.1:0-14442 GCA_000404065.3 Pinus taeda
TTGACCTCAAGAGAAGACAAGACAAGCTTGAAAGAGCTTTAATGACTGAAATGACTAAACCAGCAATGCCAAGAGGGGTATAAACACATCAGCTCCTCCATCAGGGTTATGGCATGCCTAACGGGATGTAAAAATTGATACTAATGAGACACCTACCTATGAAAAATGAAAAGAGTTTTGATCGCTGATGGAGGGCTCAAGACCGACTCTAACATTGGCTCCAATGGGGATGGTAGCTCCTTGGAGGTGCCAAGAACCTTAGACCTCTGGGAGAGCATACCAGTGCTTTATTCTTTGGGCAATGGAGTCAACTTCTACACATGTGACCAAACTAAAACGACTTTATTTGACTTTGGACAATTGAATGAAATCCTAGACTAACTTTGACACTAACTCACTTACTTTATGCAGAAAATAAACTGACTGAAACAACTTGCAAAACTCACACCAACTAATCACCATTTTCAGAATTATAGCCTTCACCGCGGGCCCCAAACTGAAGATGGGAGATCAGTTTCACACTTGCTGGCAGAATGCAAATAAAATGGTAATTAGAATGAGAGTGATTTAGAGCAGAAAATGCTCAAGTATAATACCTTTTGAGTAGCCGACCATTCACCGACCCACCAAGACATTCATCACCGTTCATTTCTTTGAGAAGAAAAGCATTAGGACCGTGATATGCTGCAATTTTGTAAGGACCTTTCCACAAGTTGTCGAATTTTCCATGTTTCCCTTTGTCCTCATTGCGGGCATCCCATCTCAAAACAACATCATCAATCTGAAACTCATCTGATTTGGCCCTTTTGTCATAGATTTTCTTTATGCGCTCCTGCAACTTAAGGGAATTATGATAAACCTCTGCTCGTGTCTGCTGTAAATGAATCATTTGACTGATCCGCCATTGCATAGGATCCTCCTCACCATCAGCTTCTTGAAACAGCTTGGCTACTGAAACACTAAGTGAGGTAGGAAACACTGCATCTACTCCATAAACCAGTTCAAAAGGTGACATACCAATTGACTTCTTTTGACTTACCCGATCAGCCCATAATGCATTTATTAACTTCTTGTGCCAGCTCTTCTTATTTATTTCCAGCAATTTCTTTATGATGTTCACTAGAGATTTATTCGAAGATTCAGCCAGCCCATTACCTTGCAGATGGTAGGTGGTCGAAAGATAAGTGAGAGCAGAAATTTGGTATGTAGCCATCTATTGGATTGGTTACATTGGAAATCTCATTACACATGGTTTGTACATATTTCATTAGTATGCAGGTGGTTGTCATCATGATTCCAAATCTTGATGGATTGCTGTCTTTTTTCTAAAAACTTTGTAAAGTCTTGTTTTAAGTCAGTCATGAGTCATTTGTGTTTGGTCTGTTGAGTCAATTTTTTTTTTTAAGTTATTTCAGTTTTCCGTCGAGTCGTTTGAGTCAAGTTTCAGTCACTTTTTAGTCAAGTTTTCATTCAATAAATGTGTCAAAGGTTTTGTGTTATCTGTTCAAATAATGACTCCATTGCCCAATGGTTGAAAGCACTGGTCTGCTCTCCCAGAGGTCTAAGGTTCTTGGTACCTCCAAGGAGCTACCATCCCCATTGGAGCCAATGTTAGTGTCAGTCTTTCCAGCCTTCCCCCAGTGATCAAATATGCTCTTACAAAGTGATTTTGAAGTGTCAAGGTCAAATTTTGTCATTTCAGTGAGTCTTCAAGCAAAATTTGGTCACTAGGCATTAGGTCTAGGGTTTGCTCTAACTCCTTCTAAAAGTTGCCCAAATGCCAATCTATGTCACTATTCATCTGATTCTATCATCATTCATAGGGTTTTCATTATCATGTCAGTGTCTAATGAGTCATTTTACATCTTGTTCATGCTTCAGTTGTGCCTAGGCAAGCTCATTTCCCTCTCCTAGGGTTTTGAAGGAAATTTCTCTTGGATGGTCAAATCATCGGCAAAACTTGTTTCCTGATGTTCATACACTTCCCCTATCCTTAAAGTACCATATAATACACTTCTCAACACTCAGATTCCCAAAATCCTCATTTTTGCACAAACCCTAGTTTCTAGCTACAACCTGGCAATTTTCTAGGTTTGGCCTGTGATTTGCCCTTTTGGACCCCTTCCCCTCACTCAATCTCTGAGATTCCACTTTCCCCTGCTTCCTACCATCCCTCCCCACTCCCAAAAATTTCCCCAAGAATTTAGAAGCCCCCTATCCCCTTCATTTCGCTTCATTTCGACCAAATTCCTTGTTTCACACATCAGGGAAAGTTTCACTCAAATGATGTTTCAGAGCAGTCAGAGATGAAGTTTTGGAACCTGAGAGAGGTTTTTGTCCATAAGATTTCAAAGAAGAAAAACCTCTTTCCCTTTTTACACAGGTGTCATGATTTGAGAGAAATGTCAAGAATACCGTTGCCTCGGGAGAATCAAAGACACCTCTGAAGTGACCTTGGAAAAATCAAGTTTTCTCCTAGCTTGGTTGGCCAAATGATTTTCTTGATGGATACAATGATAACTAGACACAAATAGCTTTCTAATGCACTATCATGAGCTCAATTTGGGGTTGAGGAAGGCATTCAAAAGTTGACTGCAACATCACTCTTCTTTCAGGAAGCCTCATTTGGCACTTTTTGACCAGTCTTGGCAGATTTGATTTTTAACAGGTCAAATCAACTCCAAATTGAGAAATTCCACTTGGGATGGAAATTAGACAGACCAATATTTCCAATGAGCCATCGTGCACCTGATTTGGACCACTGGAACCCACTCAAAGTTGCTACAAGGGGCGCGACCATTTGCACAGGGGGCGCGACCATTTGCAAAAAGTGACCTTGGGAGAAATGGTTTTTGAGGGGGCAAAACAACTCCAAATTCAGAAATTCCACTTGGGATGGAAAGTAGACAGCCCAAGCTTTCCAATGAGAAATCTTGCACCTGATTTGGACCAGTGGAACCCACCCAAAAAGTTGAAGCAAAGGGGCGCTACCATTTGCACAGGGGGCGCGACCGTGTGCGCCAGCTTTGCCAGAATTGACCTTTTTTGTCAAAAAACACTGTTTTGACTATGGTTGACCATTTTTACTTGTAGATGATGGATAAATGTAATATTTTCATGGCACTTTGATAGATTTTATCTCTCTTTACCCTTCTAGAAGCTTCCTTGATGTAAAAAGTGAATAATTAATGCATGAATCAGTTAGCTAAGTAATAGAGGCAAGTTGTTGAGCTGCCTATTATCTAGTGCTTAGTTTGGAATTAGTTCAAACTGCTCCTAGAAGGATGAGCTCGACCCCTAGAGGCAAGGGAAGAGGTTAGCTTGCCTATATTATGTGTTTTCTTAGTCATTTTGAGAGGTTGGAAGGTTGGACTCTTGAGGGAGAAAGTTTTCATTGTATATTGTACATCTATCTTTGCAATTTCAAGAGGAAGAAGGCCAGGGTTTTGCAGACATCCTTGTGGATTCTTGTGGATTGTAGTGGTGATGGTGTGTTCTCTACATGTTATTGTAAGTTTGTTTATGTATTCTACATCTCTCTTTTGCTTCTATTTGGACAGATGAAGTGGTAAAGTTTGAATACATGCTTTGACATGCTCAGCTTTTTAGTTTGTTCAAAATTTATGTTTTCTACTGTCTAGAGAGGACTCAAATGCTTGTTTTCCCTCTTTAGCTCCTTCTCTATCATCCCTGATCATCCATCTCAGATTAAGGCATCAGCGCTCACTCCTACCTTGCCCCAAAGATCCCCCTGCAAAAACTGTGCTCAATCCCCGCACCCTGAATTGCACTTCCTCCAATTGCCACCAAAAACCCAAAAATCTTTAAATCAACCCCCCTTATCAATTTACTAGCCTAATATCTTTGATCCTAATTGGTCAGCTTATCATATTGAAAGATCTACCGAATCTAACCCGAGAGAGCCTTCTCATACCTCGTAGGGCTAGCTACGAGGTGAAATGGTTTGATGTAGCCTTGAGAGTTTGTCTATCTCAGCCTAGGTGAATTCCAAGCGCTAACAGTATGTACCAATGACTATTCCAAAAGATGAAAATATCAAGAATCGGTACAATGCATTAAGGAAGAATCAACTATGAGGTAGGGCCCTCCCAGTTTCCACAGGTACCATATGAACATATGGAGGAGAGTCAATGGGAAGTAACTCCCCAAGTGGACATTGTATCACCTAGAAAGAGGCTAAAGCATGATCTAGTGGAAGAAATAAGTAGAAAGTTCAAGTCTCACCCCATGTGAAAAGGTGCAATTGAGGCAGAGAAACAAAGGAAACAAAGGGAGGAAGAGAATCAAAGATTAGAAGAAAAGAAGCAGCTAGAAGAAGAACACAAAAGAGAGACTTATGTAAAGAATAAGAAGAAAAGAAGAAGCAATATGACTTGTTGAAGAAGAGAAAATCAGAGGAGGAAAGGAGAAGAGAAAAATAAGAGGAATAACATAAGAAGTCACATGATAAACAAGAGGAATAAACCACAAAAAAGATGGAGAAAGAACCTATTTCCTGTGAAATGGAAGCAGAGTTGGAGTAGTAGGATGCCATTGACTAAATTTCAGATGAACCAAGCACTCAACCATAACCTCCTCTCATTGATGGCCATCTCCCATTCAACAAAATGGGAATTTCTCCTTCACCTGATGACAGGGTTATGGATATGTCCAAATTTACCTTTGATCAATTGAAGAAAAGGATTCTATAAGAAAGTTGAAGGTAATTTCCCAATGATCCTATCCATAGCCATAGAAAAGGTAATAACATCCAATACATGGAGGAATCCTTGTGTAGTCATGGTAGTGAAGCAACGAATGTGGATTTTGCAACAATAACACAAGACAATACAAAGTATCTCATGAGTAAGAATGCATGATTGCAGAAATAGCCAGCTGCAGCACAAAAATAGGTTGATTATCTTTCCAAAGAGAACCAATGGTTGTATTTTACTAAGTATCAGCACGATGGAGCTCCAGTTGGTCATATTTGAAGAACTAAAGCTGATGGAATATACCTTGAAGAAAATATACAATGATATGATTCTCTTGCACGAGATGATGTCACCCCTGGTCGATATCTAGAAGAAATCTCAAGAGATCCTGAAGGTTATGAAGGTTACAAGAAAATTTGTAACTTTGATGCAGGATTGGAGTCCCAAGTATATTAATGGTTTTGGGCAGTTGGTCAAGAAAGACAGATTGGCAGCTGAGGAGGATAAAACACATCTAAGACTTCATACTCAAAACTACACCCACATTAGTGAAAAAGTAACCAACACCATAGACACTTATGTTCGAATGCATAGTGGTTTAGAGTCCTTGACACAAAAACATAAAATGCCTTCTATGGGTTCACTTAGAGAAATAAGAGGCAAGGATGTCATCATGCAGGAGATAAAAGAGTTTATTGAACAAATCAAGCAAGAAATAGATAAAAATGGCTTGGATATAACCAAGATTTCTATTCTAAAATATGCAATTGGGCTAGCTAAAGTTCACATGAAATTATCCTGGTTGTGGAATAGCATACAATCAAACTCCAAATCCATATTATCAAATGCATTATAGGCAAAGATGCGATATGTTGTAGATATGCCAATCAAAGTTGAAGTTATCGTAACAGAGTTCAGAGCATGTCACTCTTACATCACAAATGAAATCCATTCACAAGCCACTGATTTGTATTTTCCTCCTACATGAGGAGTTTTGTCTTATATAGCCACCATTTTGATGTAATTTGTCATTTATGAATAAAATTTCAATGTAAAAGAAGTCTAAGAGACTCATGTGGAATATGAAGAGTCAAATAGAAGTCCATAGATTGTGGAAGTCAAAGAGTCATGAGGAAGCTCAAGGGTCATTAGCATTTGTTATAAATAAGCCCTCATAACTCAAGCAACAAGCTTGGACTTTTAGAGATTTGGCCTTAGCTTCTCTAGTGGTGCATAAGGGAGAAGATCATTCTCTTACAGAAAAGTTGTAGCTTCATGTTCCACTATTGGAGCTAGTGTATCATCAATGTAACAATGTACTTGAAACATTCATTAATTAGTAGAAGCTCTCAGAGCTAACACTCTTTCATGCATCTATCGTAAATGTTGTAAGGAAGTTTCTTTACATTTTTGCAGTGTATGTTGTGTTACATATACTAAAGATAATGAACTATTTCATTAATTTAGTTATGAATCTTGTTGAATGGGTGTTGTTATGTGTTTATATGGTCGTTGTTATCTTGTGAACTAATTCGTAGGTTAATCAATGATTCTTTCTCAATTTCTCTCGCATGTCTCTCTTAGTATAGTACTAATACTTTTATATTAGAGTCTTGTCTCTTATCCTTCTTGAGTGGAAGTTCCTTTTACACCTAACACTTTATGCTTCACAAAGGTTACACACTTTCTACCCCAAAGATATGTGCAATATATCTTGTGTATGTTTTTCAACCAAGGAATTCCTTTAAAATCACTTGCAATGGTGGTCAGACCTTATATCAGGATGGGGATCCTACACCAAATGGTGTGATGTTTAATTGGGACTTCACATTAGGAAGACCCCCTGTATGTTGGCCACATCCCATATTGTAAACAAGTTCTTATCTTCTTTCTTTCCATGTTGTTTTATATCGGTTTTGATTGCTTATATCTTTGTGTTTTCAAGTTGTGAACGATGGTGGCTACATTGAAAATTTCATTACACTTATCCTTGACCTTCTTTCCGGTTAGGTTAGGAGTAGGTCTAATTGCATCCTAGTTTCCTTTTTTTTTTCTCTACTTAATTCTTCCTTTGTTTTTTTACTCTCGTCTTGCATGTTCCTTTTTAGCTAGATTATCCATTTTCTTTGTTCTTTTGATTTTGTTTCCTTGTTTTCTCATGTCTTCTCTTTCATTTTTTATTTAACAAGACTTTGCATGAAAATTCTCTTGATTGGCCCAAAATACAATGTGGAAAAACTTTAAAAGGGAAATTGCGATAATGAACAACACTTGGCTAATCTGTTACCCTCTTCTCTATTTGGGTTTATATATATTTTAAATTTAATGATGTCTGAACAAAAAATACGATTTGTTCCATAAATAAAGCCTTTGGCCAAACTACAAAGGTCGTACCTCTATTAGGATCTTCACTCCCCACTCAACCTTGTATTTAATTGTTTTTTGACTTGTCGACTTAATCAAGTAAGAAAGGGAGAGGAGAAAACTTTAAATGAGCATATCAATTTTAGATATATTTCAAAACCCTTAAACAAGGAACAACCTCTCTTGCTTGTAAAATAAGTCAGGATCCCTGTTCCACTTGTGCTACTAATGTTCAATAAATGCTTCAAGCATATCTTTCAAATAAAAATAAAGGGTGAAGAAGAGAAAAGATTCCTCCATAGAGAGGTGAATCAAGCAACTTCATTGGGGTACTAAATAGGCCTGCTGGTAGTGAAGCAATGCTTGTGATTCCTTGTGGTGACTCTGCCAGGATACTAAACAAGCTCGCTAGAATCAGAGAAAGATTAGGGAATATGCTTGACTCTGATTATCAAAATCTCAATATACTTATTATCCTCCCCCCCATCTAATCAGTTGAGGTATGACTAGTCTTGTAAATGTGTTTGAAGCTGAGAAAGGAAGATAAAAGACTATATATTTTAGTCGGGATAAGTGGCAAAGCTAGGCGATCTATATGGAGAGTCATTGCTTCCTACAATATTGAAACCTTCCACTTAAAGGTAAAAACTAAACATAGATGTTGGAGTTCTACTAGTGTGTCACCAAGTGTTGTCGCTGCAACAAACACCCTCCAAATTTTTTCCTACACTTAAATTTTGGAGCCTACTGAGGATCTTGTGATCTATTATTCCATGGTCACTTCATGGTTGATCAGTGTGTTTCTTATTATTTTTAGGGTCATTCATGGACACTGAGTGGCTACTACATCCATAGGAAAATCTAGGTAGATCAACTTGAAGGGATCTACCCCTCAACCAATCTAGCAAGGCCTAACCCTAAGGGAATCGAGGAGATTTGACCCTGTGACTTCGCGATAGGAAAGTTACTTAACAATAACAACTTTACCAACTAAACTATCCCTTAGGGCTTAGTTGGTCGGTGTGTTGTAGCTCAAGTTTTTATTTGTCCAAATTTTTAAATATATATAAAGAAGAAAAAAGAAGAAAGAAGTGAAAATTTTGTAAAATGGTTAGAATCAAACTGTATTGTTATTATTATCAAATTCTAACCTTTCAGGCTCAACAATTATTAATATGTATATGTGGGCTGACAATAATAAGTGTGAAGGATTATATTTCATGCAACTTCGGTGCCAAATTGCGTTGCATTTAGTGACAGTCATTGTTACACTTCATCTTGTCACCATGACAAATAATTATCAAAATTGGATCCCTCACCATCCATCCAAGTGTCATGAAGCTCTCCCTTGCAAGTACACAACTTATATTCCTTGAATAAAGTGGAATTTTTGGATCTCATGGTACAGAACTCTGCTGTTGATCATTTGCGTAGTTTTTCTATACAAAAACCACACATGTGAAGTTTCTTCCACTGTAAACTATGTAGAACTGCGATATGTTTTTGAACAAAAAATGCGCAAGTAATAAATAAAAATAAAAAATATAAAGTGAGATCTAGAAGCATTGTTGGGCAAATCATTCCCAATAGAAAGCCTCAAACTCATGTTTATTCGAGCCTAACCTCATTTTTTATGGAACTAATTCCCATTCTTCAAGGAGCCCTCATCCCTGTTTTAGTGTATCTCATCCTTGGACTAAGGATATCAAACTACTTCCTTTTGGCCTATTAATCAGGCCATAGGTGGGGGAATTGAGAGAGGCTACTGAGAGTAAGTTTATGTTGAGGGAATCAGGATGGAGAGCTTATCATTCTTGGAGAGTATTGAGATCAATGTGAGGAGTTTCACAACATCAAGGCCCAAGTTTTGTAGCTCCATTATGTTTATGAAATTAATACAAATAAGCATTTCTTCTCACTTCATTGTTTAATGGATTAATTGATGAATTTCATGGATGGTTTATGTTATTAATATTTGTCCATTGGAATGATGTTATTTATATTGGTCCATTTGAATGATGTTTGTCACTAGTCTCCTTGATCACTAGTTTGAATTATTTAATCATTTATGATGCATATGCCTTTGATCCTTTGTTGTTTCCATGTGTGCAAGTCTAGATTCAAGCATGGAGGAGATGCATTGAATCACAAAGGGGGGTCTTCATCAAGCATGTCGTAATAAGGCATGGATTTCCATTTCTCCCATTATTAGCATATGATTCAAGAAAAGATAGATTCAGGGAAGGAATCAGCTTGATTGTTTATTTGTTTCTTGTTTCCATCTAGGATCTAGAGAGATCACTCTTGTCCGCAAGAGGGATTTATTTAACTAACAAATTGGCGACTCCACTGGGGAACATCCTATTCTTTTCCATCTCGTTTTTTTAATTCTCAAACCTTTTTAAATAGCTTTATCTGAGTCTTGACAAGTTAATGATCTTTCAGATTTTGTAATTTGCTTGGATACTTTTTTATTTATTTATTTTTTTGTTAAGTTTCTTGACCTGCGTGATTTGTGTTCATACACAGAGCGCAGATATGTGCAATTTGTGCATTAAGAAACTTACGCATGCGCACTGGTCTATACTGGCTACCTATGCATACTATGAGAATTTTTGGAAAAATTAGTTTTTCCTCTCATTTAATTATGAAATTTTGTTTTTTTTACAACTTCATTACACGTGCCTATGCATCCAGTCAGTTTTCGTGTGTTTGATCAGGTGTTGTGAAGGAGTTTTCTTGAGATTCTTTTAGTTTTCAAGCATTAAAAGGTAGGGTTTCTTGAGAATTAGTGTTTTAATGAGATGTGATTCTTGTGTTGCATTGAAAACATGAGTCATTTTTAGTCCAGTATTGAAGTTTAATCAGAGTTACACTTTAAACGTTGATTTCATAACATTCATTCAAGCATTTTCATTTTAAGGATTTCTTTGGGTGTTTTGAATTTGAATTTCTTTGGTCATTTTTCAAAGATTTGTCTCGGTTTCTTAACAAATTTTTCACGTTTTTGCTTTCAATGTGTTTGAGTGTTAATCGCCTTTGAGTGTCATTATTTTTTGATCTTGGAATTTACACCCGATTTCCTTTACTTACACTTGATTGGTTCTTTAGTTGGATTAGTGAAGGGAAATAGTCTTGTTGTTTTTTTGTTGATTTGGAATCATCTTATGTTTGTGTTGAAGAATTCTCTTGCATAGATTACATTTGCATGGTTAGAATTCTCATTTCATGAATGAAAATTGTGCATAGCTTACATTTGCATAGTGTTCACAAAAACTGTGCATAGATTACATTTGCATAGTGTTCACGGGAATCATGCATAAATTACATTTGCATAGTGTTCACGGGAATTGTGCATATATTACATTTGCATAGTTTTCAAGCAAATTGTGCATATATTACATTGTGTGGTTTGCAACTTAGGGATTTGAATTGCATTGAAAATTAGAAGTGGTATATTTTGGAGTTAATATTTTAAAGAAGAACCTCTTTACTTACTGTAGCTAGAATTCATCGAAATGAAGAGATTACAAATTTCATATTTGATGTATTAGAGTTTTGACTCAAGTCATAATACCATTAGTTTCACGTCCATTCACCCTTTGAGTAAATAACAACTTAATTACACAACGTTAATAAAATTCATATAGAATTTTTATTATTTTTAGGGCTTTTTCCACCTACAGTAGATTAGGTTGTATGGCTTTCGAATAACGAAGTGAGTAAAATTTCCAAAGCTACAAACAAACTATAGAATCTTGAGTTAGGGAGAGAAGATCCAATTATTTCAGTTTTGCTCTGGGAATCTCTTCTTATACATGAGTTAAGCATGAGATCATGTCAAATTTGGTGAAGTGATCACACCCACTTCATTAGCCAAGATATAGTGATTTGCACGTATCACAATGGTACCAAAAGGTACTTGGGGTCACTTGAAAGTAAACCTTTGGTTAATCATGTGGAGGAGCCTTCAAGGGGTTTGAGTTTGTTACTCTTCCCTTGCATGTACATCTGATCTACGACTGCCCCACAGGTAAAATTGTTGTATTTGGTAAACTTAGTGACCATAATCCTAGGGCTATACCTAAGGTGATGACAGAGGGAAGGTCCTGCTATACCTGGAACAGACGTTGACTAGTATACTTTCACCATATTATTTCATTAAGTAGGTTGCCAGTGTAACTGGTTCCAAGTGCTCATATCTATAAAATTTTCACTTTGATCTCTGTGACATTGGATTTCAACACCAACTAGTAAATATTGATCTCTGTGAAAGGTTTTTTTGTATGGTTTGAATCCCTAGATTTTTATCGTGTGTTACCTAGTTTGTTTTTAATTTTTTACAAGACCTTAGGTGTGGGTTGTGAATATTATTTAATTTTAGTAATAAAGCTTATTTGGAGTGGATCTAATGGATACCCATCCAGAAGTTACCGACCAAGGAAACCCTATTAACGAGAATCCTAATCCTTTCCCTGATTTTGGAAATGTTGATCTTCCTTATCTGGCTACATTGTCACTTCCTGGATTCATGATAGGTTTACCTATATGGTCGTGCTCAACTTATTTAATTCCAAATACTCCAATTGTACCAACTCAACCAATTTTTTCACCTCAACCGAGTTCACCATCTCAACATCACCAACCTACTGTTGACCCTTTACCTTCTTCACCCAACATGTCCTCCTCCCTTTCTTCTTCTTCGCTTGGTAAAAGACTTGATGCTAGTAACCAGGTGACTAAGAAGAAGACGAAAGGGAAGAAGAAGAAGAAGAAAGATAAGAAATAAGTAAACCAACCAACCATGGGCGTAAGTATCGGTAATGTTGAGGAAACTTCTACAATGCATCATAAGCCCAAATACCCTTGCAATGTTTGTAAGGGTGACCGATTCCTTATTAATTATCAAGGTATTCATAGGGTTTTGGAAGTATGGTCAAATAATTCTCATCAACTTGTTGTTGATCCATCAACCTGTGATTCTTAGATTTCGGGGAAAAAGATTAAGGACATGTTTCCTTGTAGGTTATGCAAAAGGACTCCTCATAGTCACCTTTTTCTTCACATGGATGAAGGCTCAAAATTATTGGAAAAACTTACTGTTTCACAGCAACAACTTCCAACTAATTACTATAAACTTTCTCCCCATCTACCGTTAGTTGACAAAGTGATTGATCTAAATCCAAGTGCAGTCGATCTCACTCTTCCGTTGGAGGGTGAAACATGTGTCACTCAGGTTGATGGACTATTTGTTGATCAAGTGGTCAAATTGATTCCATATTCGGTCAATCCCACTCTCCCTTTAGTGAGTGAACTTCATACCACTCAGGTTCTTCATGTTACCTTAGATTCTTCTACACATGGGGGCATTTCATCTATTGCTTTTGAACCCCATCCAAGTAATGAGGCTATTTCTTTTGATTGGAGTAGAATGACAGAACCTCGTCTTCCTTCTTCCACCCCTTTCCAAATCATTGTGAAGGTTTATGGTAAGAATGTGCGACACACAAATGTAGATGAAGGTGCTTCTGTCAGTATTTTATCCTCGACTGCTTGGCAAGATTTGGGCTCCCCTCAACTTATGCCTGTTACATAGAATCTTTTAGCTTTTAACATAACCATTAGTGAACCTTTAGGGATCCTTCCTAAGTTGCCTATTACCTTGGAAGGTAAAATTGTCTGTATTGATCTTATGGTAGTCCAAGGTCCCTTGGATTTCAATTTTCTCCTTGGGTGAGACTATGTCGATGCCATGAAAGTTGTCACTCTTTCGCGTGATTTCCTTCCCTCACAATGGAAACATTGTGATGGTCAACAAAATTTCATATGTTGATCTTGCTTCGACTACCAGTCATCTGACACCCCTGAATGTTCTTTATATGGAAGTGGTACCCACCTTCCCACGGGTTACTTATGTGGAAACCAGTCCCATGTTTTTAGTTACCGATGCAAGTGAGCCTCTCACTACTTGCTCGACTTCTTTTGACTTAGATCTGGTAATTGACATGGTAAAAACATCAATGGGGGAATTTGAATATGATTTTCTTATCCCTATTGATCCCCTTGACATGTGTTCCTTCCAGAGAATTGTTCTTCTATCTAATGAAGACCTTTTGGAAGCCATGATCAAGGGGTGTCCCTTGTCATGTGTTTCTTCCATATGGAAGCCATGAACAGGGTCTCATGACGATGGTTCTTTTACTATGTCAACCTCGTTAAAAAATGAAACAACTCTTTTTGATGATGGTTCTTTTACTGTGTCAACCTTGTTAAAAAATGAAACAACTCTTTTTGAGGATAGTTCTTTTACTGTGTCAACCTCGTTAAAAAATGAAACAAGATATTCTAAGGATGCTTATTTTACTATGTCAACCTCATTAAAAAATGAAACAGATCCTTATGAGGATAGTTTTTTTCCTATGTCAACCTCATTAAAAAATGAAACAGGGTTCCATGAGGATAGTTCTTTTATTGTGTCAACCTTGTTAAAAATGAAACAAATCCTTATGAGGATAGTTCTTTTCCTATGTCAACCTCGTTAAAAAATGAAATAGGTCTCTTGAGGATAGTTATTTTACTATGTCATCCTCATTAAAAAATGAAACTGGTCATTTGAGGATGGTTCTTTTACTGTGTCAACCTCCTTAAAAATGAAACAAATCCTCCCCTAATTGAGTCAAGTTTTTTATTTGATCTCGTAGATGAACCTTCATTTCATCCACCTACTAGTAACTAATAGTCTACTCAGGTGAATGAAACGAAGTTTGGAGGGCATGTTCCCTTGCAGTCATTATGCTGGGGGGATGAAAACCACCCTCAAGCACAATTTTCTCTGTTTCAAGCTTGTGTAAAAATGAAACAACCCTCAAGCACAATTTTTCTTTGTTTCAAGCTTGTGTAAAAATGAAACTTATCTCGAGTCCATTTCAGTTATTATTTTCAAGACTCATAAAACTCATGAAAATCCCAAGCTTATTTTGCTATCTTTTCATGCTCGTAAAACGTACATGAAAATGTCGATTTCTTTCCGTCTTTTCTTGCTCGTTAATTAAATTGAACGTTGGTAAGATGAATATGTTTTTATCACTTTTTTGAACTCAGTAAAACTTACAAAAAAAGCGAAATGATAGAGTCCTCTTTTAAGCCCTTTTCAGACTCTTAAAGCATGAAAAGATTGTCAAATACTTATTTGTTCGAACTCGTAAAAGTAAATGAACAACCGTGTTGGGTCCCCATAATACTAGTGATTACCCCATTACTATTGTAGTTGTACCCCCTATTAATATTTTTGTGCCCCTATTGTGCCCATATTGTTACTATTGTGCCCCATAGAAGCCCACTATTATTATTATTGTGCCCTTAC
>APFE031689626.1:0-10647 GCA_000404065.3 Pinus taeda
AGAATATGGAAGGAAACAAGAATAGCTTTATTAAGATGAAAAGTAGCAAGAGGATTACAACCATGTGCTCTAACCCAGCATCATTCTCCAACTAGGAAGCCCTTCTTCACCTCAAGCAAAGCTTAGATCACCCAACACTATGAATGTACACCAGAAAACCAATAACACTTCTCTATAAGATACAAAATTCCAACCTCTAACCTCTGGATCTCTGGGATGAGAGACCCATATATAGATTTTGCAAAGGTGTGAGTCAGCTCTGGGTTTTTGATTAGTGTCCTCTCTATGATAGTTCTTGGATCCACTTGGAGATTTCATTGATCTCTTACTCATCCTTGAGCGAATTTTGAGAGGCAAGTGTCATATGAGAAGTTTCTAGAAGATTCCTTGATCATCCACTTAGCAAACTGTCTCCACCACTTGTCTATTCTCATCCATCGCACCCTGTAGAAGGACTTTTTAGTATGCATCGCACCTCCTGTGTGTATTAGGTGCGATGCATCGCACCCTCTACACTGGGCATTCAGTATGGTCCAGTTTTGACCATTTCTGAGTAGTTTTTAGTGGAGAACTTCTGGGAGATGGTGTAATCAGCTGACCTTGTTCCTTTAGGCAGTGAAGCAACACTGTTAGGGACATAGGAGCCCTCAGTTTATGGAAATTTATGATTGGGGTTGAAGTACCCAAAAATGTCTATAACAAGGGTGCATTGAAATAACCTCAACCTGATCGAATCATCTATTAGGGAGTTGGATGAGCACCATAAGTGAAATGTGGTTATGTGGTCTCCCAGATCTTCACCACTCTTCCCTTCGAATTTTTGGATATCTGAGGGAAGTTTAGTTGGAACTGGAGGCCAAGCTAGATTATAGCAAATCATATTTAGTTAAATTTGGCAAGTTCAGCATGGTCAAAAAGGGGAGTTGTGGCGGACCTTGGGAATTCCATCCAATGTGGGCGGGGTTACCAAAGGTCTGAAAAGATTGACCTAGATTTTCAAAGACACTAGGTTGCCTGAAGTAACTCGTAGAGCCTACCAACAAAAGGTGCTCCTTATGGTCCAGAAAAACTCGGAGTTTGACCAAATCCTGCCAAAAATCCTCCGTAACCAGTGAAGTTACCCCTTAACGAAGTGTTAAAAGGAGCTAATAGCCCCTGATAAGGATTCCATGCATTAGAAAAGGGTGGAAAATTCTAAAAAAAATTAACTAACGAATACGGCACATTCCCTTATTGGCCGAAATAAAATTGATTCCCATCTCGTATCCCACTAACCGCAAGTTTGTCCAACTCTGGGATGGGTTATTACCTTGACCTGTAAAGGAAAAAGGCCTTGACCCTACTATTGGATTGGAGTGTGGTATATGACCACTTCCAAATGGGAAACCCTGAAAAGAAGTTGATCCACTCATCATGGATGTGGAGGCAGTCGATGGTATGTTCAAAGGAATTGAAGGAATATCGTGAGACGACATTTCATAAGGGATAAATCCAAAATCGAATGCAATAGCCTGAGAACTTCCACTTGTTGACAAAATGGAAGTAGACCTAAATATAGTCATGCTAGGAGTAATAGAAGGGATGGAAATAGTTCCTCCTCCTTATACAGATATGGGAGTCTGCAAACTCTCAACACTCATCATAAATGCCATGCTTCGAGTAGTGGTCATCGAAGGAATATATGGGTGTAGACATGGGCTCGAAGGCCTATGAGTCAGGGTTCTGATGTACAATAAAAAATCTCGGTGATCGGGAGAAAGAGGAGAATTCAGAGCCACAACCAACTCTGAAAGCTCTACAGCTTGGATATTATCTTTTGACTAACAAAGTACATGAGAAAGAACTAGTCTGTTCCGCTCTAACTCTCTACTAGTGCCAGGTCTATCTTGTGAATTAATGACCCCAAGCGGAGGATCAATCTCCAATGTGCCTGCTGCCATTGGTTGAAAACCACTGGCAGAATTGCTCCTATGCCTTCTAGGAGAAGGCTCAGGACTCGTAGGTGATAGCCCACTAAGTCTCCCTGACCATCGAGATGGTCAATCAGCCACTTTGAATTATTTAAAATATCTACTTAAAGACTCAAAAAATTATAAAGCTAGGCTGACTAGGAGCAAAGAACACTTAGTAAAAAGTCCCTAAAGATATCAGAAATCAAACAACTCTTGAGTATTTCTGCTCTGGGTGATTAGGACCGAACACCAAAATATAGAAAGTTAATAACAAGGGCCTTCCGAAAATATACTGGGTAATTACGCCCTAGGCCTACTAGCGAAGCTATCAGAGGAAGTTACGCTGACCTCTAGACAACATCCTTTGTCGGTACAAGCACCCAAGCTTCGC
Organism: Pinus taeda; assembly: GCA_000404065.3. Taxonomy (NCBI): domain Eukaryota; kingdom Viridiplantae; phylum Streptophyta; class Pinopsida; order Pinales; family Pinaceae; genus Pinus; species Pinus taeda. Next base: position 2,344 of record APFE031689626.1, read on the forward strand.
AAGGGTACCCTCAAGAAGTACTGTTGAACGTGATAAAACATCAGTCCGAGGTGCCACGAGATTCCCTTGCACAACCACCTATGTGATCCCTAGGATAGGAAAATATGGTCACCAACTCATATCAGAAGTCGGGCGGAACAGTCGTGAGGCAGGATCTGACAAGTAAGAGAGGGGGTATCTCTTGTCCTTATCTTCACTCTCCCTCATGCTTTACTCCCAGTTATGGAGCTTTCCCAGCCTCCCTAACGCTATTGGATTTCACTCATTAATCAAACTTCTATGTTTTGTAATTTTGAGCAGCTTTGGAGAGTTAACTCCCCTCTCGCCTAATCCAAGGCCCTAATAAACCTAAACTTGTTGGTGTATTCTGATGAAAACATAAAAGTTCTAGTTTATTTTAATTAATCTCTTGATTTCAATGGTTGTTCTTTAAGTCAAGGGTAAAGATGGGAGTGAAACCAATGATGTTTGTATGGTGCAACAGAAATCAATGAAAAAATAACTACATGAATGCAGTCATTTTTTCTTCGATGAAAAGAGATCTCTATACGAGTTCTATGAAACTTCTACAAAGCAAAGTAATTTTTATTTTCTTTTCTTGAAACACACTTCACACACCCAAAAACTAAATGACTATGAATTCTTTAACGATGCAAACTACCTAATGCAAGATATAATGGAGATGCAAAATCCTAAATAACACTCAAAAAGCAAAAGCAATTGTTTATAACTAAAAATGAGCCAACTTAAGTACTTAAGAGGATACAAAATTAGAACAAAAAATTCTCTCCAAACAAGAAGGACAAATTATGGAAAATCGCAATTCACTTTCAACAAAAAGAAACCAAAAACCAAACTTGGCAAAATAAAAACAAAAACAAAGTGTTTTGAGATCTTTTATTTTTTAAAGAAGCAACCAAAACAACTTTTTGAAATCACCAAAATGCTACTAAAACTTAAAAGGTCAAAAAAAGAGCACAAGGAGTCTTTGCAAGTTACAAACTCGAAAATGAACGAAAACTTGAGCAACAAGACTTCAATTTGCACTAAACGACCCAAATACCAGCAAAGGGTTTGACAAACTAACCAAGAAGCCAGGAAAGAAATACTTCCAAATTCGTCAAAAATACTTTCAAAAAGCAAGAAAAGCTATGAGGCCACAAAACAGAGGAGAGCAAAGAAAGTAGATTTAAAATTCAGGCTTGACACTGAAACTGAAAACAATCTCATGTTCTGGAGGACCAGAACAATCAAGAACTTCAGGACAAAGTCTTGTGTGCCAAAACACAAATTACAAACTCGCTAAAGAAGAAAACCTAGGCCAAATATTTTCAATGAGGAAGAGACTTTGAAATAGTAAGGTGCAGAATAATTAAATTCTTTAGATAGTAATTGACAACACAGAGAATAAAAGGACGAAGCAAAAAATCTATTTGGGCTGAAAGATTTGAAAAAACAATGCAAAAAATTGCATACGCGACTGTGCGCAAACATCAAGGTGTGCACGCGCCCTCCTGATACAGGAAACTCATGTATATGAGAGTTCACATTACAAAAACAAGTGTGTATACAGGACTATAAACAAAGTAAAGAGCGTATATAAAGCTTTGCAAGAAAAAATAAAAAAACAAAGTCTGGTCCAAAAGATCAGACTTGAGGCCTGGGACTCTAGCAAACCAAATAAGACTGTAACTGCAAGCAAACCAAAGACTAAGCCCTTATTGAGAATGAACAACCCAAACCAGGAATAATAATATTGTTATCCCCAGTGGAGTCGCCAATTCTGTTTCGGGTGGAATCACCCTAGGGCTTTGGGTTAGAACCCCAACAGAGCAGAAGAAAACCACAACAAGAAATATTCAAACAGCTTAGGCAATATGCTTATATTATCAAACTATGTAAGAGTGACCGCACTCGGATTTCCTTCATTCGAGTAGGGCCCGTAGGGTTTAGACCCTCTACAACTCCTTATGTTCTTCAAACCTGAAAATCATTCAATTAGAACATACATAGCAGTATAGAAGTAAAGTATATTCACGAAATTGACTTTATATCATATAAATAAATGATTGATCATACATCAAAACAACATTCATATATGAATCAAAACATAATTTGGTGCATAGACATAGTTAATTTCAGAAATAAGACATCATTTCTTTTATTGCAGTAAGTTATAAATAACATGGAGAGAATTCACCTGAGTCTTTCTCTGGCTCCAAGCAAAACTGTCCTCCGAATTCGTCCTATCCCAGCCTTCAACAATCTTCTTCCATCACTAACACCATGATATCTCAAACAAAAGGAAAGATATCTATAATCAAGGAAACAAGGGTTTCCTGAAGCTTAGGGAAGTTCATGAGGCATAGGGATTCATCAGACTCAGTCAGGGATAATCTCAATATAATAACTCTATCTCTTCTTCTCTCTTCTCCCCTTAAAGACTTCCCATAGAGGTATATTTATACCTCTCTCAATTAGTTTTTTAGTTGGGAAATAGTTAGGCCACGGGCAATAGGAGGTAATCAACAGGTGAAACCCGTGAAATCCGCCTAAAATTAAGGAAATTTATTTTCTTAAGTGTTTTAATACATATACACTGGTTGGGTATTGACTCACCCAATTGTACATGCTTTTATCTCAAGGCAAAGTAGCGTACAGGGAATAAAACACTGTTTTTATATATTTGGACCAAGTTTCGAAGGAGGAATTGCCCTAGGCCATAAATAAAGAATCATATATACCAAGAGTGGTAAATGATTCTATAACAAGGGTATCAAACATGTATTAAATGAGTTGAATTGGGTCTCTTATAGCCATATATGTCGTGAACTCAATAAACTAGTAGATAGACTATCTGAGTCTCTCCATTCCACAAGTCTTGGAATACCAATAACATATGAATGATAATTTTGTGGGGTTGTTTCTCTCCATATCTAGTTTTTTGTCTTACTAATTGCTATATTTTTTTAAATGTATATGTAAACAATCCGATGATGTTATCTGAAAATTGATAAAGATATCATTTTGGCTTAGCCTTATAACATTATTTCATAGATAAAGATTGTACAAACTTGCACAATATATATTTTCCATTATTAAAAAAAATTAAAAAAACATTTTATTTTATAGATGTATAATATGATAAACTAATAAATAATAGCATAAATCTATAATAGAAAAAGAAAATTAAAATATTAAACTAAACACAATCAATTTTAAGATATTTAAATATTAAAAAAATATATAAGGTATGTATTTGGTTAAGGTAATACATAATATTAAAGAAATTAATTTTATCTTCTTTATTTAGTTGATGATAAATATATGATGCTTTTCAAATATTTTTTCAATCATTATATGTATTTTACGTATTTGTATTATAAAATAATGATAGTGATTTATTAAATATTATGGTTTTAGTTAATTTAAAAATTATCTTTCGATAAGGTTTTAAATTAAATTATATCATATATTTTTTTTGTTATAAGCGCATATAATTTATATTAACAATTTTTTTATATATTTATGTTATGTTTACTTTTATAATGTATTTTTTTTAAAAATATAAATATTATGTTTATGGATTTGGATAGATGTGTCGGTGCTTTGTTAAGCCACTCTTGATGTGAATATTAATCAATTCCCATCTTGATCAAGGTATTATGGACTGATGAAGATGTAGTCCTGCAACTTACAAAAAATAAATGAAAATATTATAAATATTAAACTTTGACAACAATTTTATTATTATTTTTTTAATAAATTATATATTACAATGCAATGGTATGAACTAGTTACATTGCATTTTTTTAGTGCAAAATTTGAGTTCCACCTGACTCTTGTTAGGTTAGGAGTTATAAATCCATGTTGGTTGTGAGTAACACATTAATAAAATTGTTGAATTTACACTTCTGTGATCCATATCAAGTTTATGAGAGGATTCTTTGGCGGAAACCACATCATATTTCATTTGTCGACGCATTTCAAACCAATGAGTGTGGTTCATCGTCAGGATGAGTTGAAGAACTAGATCATAGCTGCACATTAAATAGAGAGAGCAGGTCCTCAAACAGTTAAATTTGACTAGGAAACGACTATATTTGACTGGACAACTAGGCTGCACCAACGGCTACTAAGAAAGGCTAAGTTTGACTGGGCACCAAGACCAAGAAATAGGGAGAGGAAAAAATAATTATTTAATAAATTTTATTTTTTAGTTATATTTATTACCAAATGCTAGAGTATGAATTAATAGTCTATTAAAGGTCTTTTAAGTTAAAATTAAATCAACCAATAGTAGTTAGTTAATTAAGGATAGTATGTAATATTTATTAATATAAAATAATAAGAAATATCTTACTAGTTAAATTAAAGCCCTCAACTAAAGGAAATCCCAAGATATTGGACCATTAACAACTACTTAATAGATAATATATATATATATATATATATATTATATATATATATATAGAAGTAATTAAGTAAAAATTACTCACTGGCAGAAAATAATTAAAAATGTTAGGTTGGTTTGTTATAATTATTACTGCAATAATCTATTAACAATCTTTTTAGTTAAAACTAGGTAGGTAAATAGTTCATTAATTCATTTTGGGGGTTAGTATGTTATATTTATTACCCTAAAAAGTAAAAGTATGAATTTAATTAACAAGAACCATAATCCTATTACTATATCCATTTAATATTTTTATAGTATTAAATTTATATGAAATAAGAAAAAATAGATAACCTAATAAATTAGTTAAATAATTACCTCATACTAACTATCAACATAATTTGATTTTAACCTAATAAAATTAATATGGTAATTCAATTAGAAAGAATATAGAATTTACCATAGGTTATTTAAATATTTATTTTACTTTATTTTATTATATCTAAAGGGTTGGAAAGAAAAACCACACTATTGGAATTATTTCATCAACGAGAAGGAACAGACAATGCTTGCTTCAAAAACTTACTATGTCAATTAAAAGGAATTGGAACACTAAAATAAAACCCAGAAAATGCAAAGACAAGAAGGAAGAAAGGAAACAGATGGTCTCGAAGATGAGGGGGAAACAAAGGAGACTGTAGAGAAGAACCACGCAAGGGGCGAGGGCGGGAAGGGAGGAGCTAGGAAGAAAGGGCAGGAATCCAATAGTTGCTAATCTTCCAGCCATCATGCCTATTGAGATTCATCGACCGTTTTTCAATTTTGATGGCCTCCCTAAATTTTTAGTGATGAAAGGGAGCAATCTTGGAAATGACCTAGGCCTCCTCAATGCAAATGTGATGCTTTCTTTTTTCACTACTAGAATATATCCATTTTAACCACATTTCTACTAAACCCTAAAAATGATCAAGTATGTTGAAGTGCAAACCGATTTATTTTGAATTTAAACAAAATTAACCAAAAATTATACTTGAAAAAGTGCCAAAATGTAGAATAGTAAGACTACTTGAAATGCTTTAACCATAAAAAAATAGTTGTTTAATCACTTTATATAATGTATATGTGGTTGGATTGGATGTGTAGATTGACATCAAGGACATGTGAGAAATATGGTATTCAACTAGAAAGCCCTATTCAACGTGAGATTTGCATCTGCCACTCTAACAACTCTCTGTACTTCTGATAGGATGAAGTTCAAGGCCTCTGGGTCATCTCCCTCTCATCACCCCATCCTAGAGTCATATTTGTATTCCTTTCAAACTAATGCAAGGAATTCTGAAGATGATGGATCCATATTGGATCATTATATTTTTTTCATCCATATGGATGGTTTTAGAGTGGAAAATGTGGAGGAATCATCTTAATTCACCATTTTGACCCACGTGGTAGAGTTTGGAAAATTAGGGGCTCAAACCTTCCCAGAGAATTTTGATGTATCAAATGACATTTTTTTGGGTAAAACTTTTTTCCTTTAACGTTGCACCTTTTTATCATATTGTAAACATACAGATCTTTTTGATAGTGCAAGAATTGTATCAATCAGAGTTCATATACAAAAGTTATGCCAGTAAGAAGTTGAACTTCGTGTTTTCAGCACCATAATTCAAGAGGATGCCACATCATCCCCCATTATTCATGGAAAAGGGTCTAGCCAGATGATTATCATGAAGAAGACTCTAGAAGATTCCATATTGTAACTTTGGTTAAGAGTTGAGGTAGTTAAACTTAATTACTAGTAGGCTATCGAATTGTGTTATAACTTGGCCACTAGGAGGAAAAGAGGTTCCATTCTTTCAAGTGCATTTGTTCCATAGATGAGCAAAAAAAGACAAGTGATAGGAAATAGATCACACATAAAGAATGTGTGCACTATAGTAGCCCATGGGCCACATGCCATACTTTTTGTACTCATGGTCATTTTCTATTAAGAGAGAGAGAGTGACCTCACCTTCCAGTTGAGTTTTCTCCTAGAAAGCTTTCCTAGGTCATGTATTGTGTCAAATCATGGTTTGTGAAATTTTATTTCACTTTTATCTATTTTTTTCATAATTTTAATTTTCATGTATATGCAATTAATAGTAAGCTATAGAGCCGGAAATCTAAAGAGAAATAAAACTCTAATAGTGTAGATTTCATATTTTTAAATATAGTTTTATCATATATGTTGTGATGAATTATTGAGTGGAATATCCATGAAATTATACAAATCATATTTGCATCAGAGCAGGATTCTTTGGGTATATTGTGGAGATTGACAGGGGATGTAGATTAGCTAGGGAAAAAGTCATAAAACCCTATTCATAGTCGATGAATCTGTGAATGACCCTTGTGATCCTATAAAGGAGAGGTTTTTGTTGCTAGAAGCACAAGTTGCAAATATAAATCGTAATATGAATCTCTTCATTTCATCCATGGGAAATAAGCTTAGGATATTTGGAGAAGATAGGGGTTCTAAGAGGAAAAATCAAAGGGGATATTAGGATATAAGGTGCTACGAAACCGACTCACAAAAAGATAGAAAAGATAGATCAACACCTTAAAATTCAGCCTCTCCAAGGGGGCAACCTCCTTTACATTACACAAATGAACAATTCTTGGATGATACAAATGACAAGACCTCCTTTCTATATATAGGAGTCTAAGGGGTCATAATATAATCAGAGCCGATATAGACATAACAATAATAATGTAAGGGCACAATAATAATAATAGTGGGCTTCTATGGGGCACAATAGTAACAATATGGGTGCTACATGGGTACAACAATATAATAAGGGGGTTGTACTAATAACAATAAGGGGTTACACTAGTAGTATAGGGACCTAACATGCCCTTCTCCTTCAAAAAGTGTTGTCCTCAATGCTTGAGTAGTTATTGATGCTTTTGTATAAAATTATTGTCCTCCGATGTGGAATCTTCAATGGGTAAGTTCTTCCAATTGATGAGATACTCTATTGAGTTCTTTCTTCTGTGATTGCTCCAGGTTCCAATATAATTTTTCCTTCCTCATCAAGTTCTAGCAATATTGTTTGAACTAGGATCTTCTGCAACTTTTGAATGAGTGGCCACACTTCTTCTTCCTTCTTCCATTAATCCCTTGCTTCGTTTATCCAATTTGGTTGGATAATAGAAATGGAATAAAACAATGCTTCGACATCCTCATCCTTTCTTGAGAGTGCATCTGCAACACCATTTTGCTTCCCTTTTTGTAGATGATGTCAAAGTCATAACCCAACATATTTGTGACCCATTTTTTTTCTTCTAAAGATAATCTTTGTTCTAAAAGGTATTTAAGACTATCATGATCAATTTTTACCTTGAAGTGTCTTCACATTGGGTAAGGTTGTCATTTCTTAAGTGCATGTAGTATTGCCAATATTTCCTTCTCATAAATAGCTTGCTTGAGATGTAGTTGTAAAAATACCCAATCGCCTACATCAAAGCTTCTTTCACTTCGATGTTGATCTTCCTGTTGTTTCATTCGATTCTACACCAAAGTGGCGTTATCCTTTAAAAGTTGGAGACTTCTTGTTGATGCTCGATTTGATCTTTCATTGCTTGAATCTTTTTCTTCTTGATATGTCCTTCTATCTTGAGAGTTTGAGGAGTGATAATTTATTCCAATGCATTACAAGATATGGTCAGATTCTTTTCTTGATGCTCGATGTGATTTTTCACTTCTTGAACATTTTTGTTCTTGACATGTCCTTCTACCTTGATAATTTGAGGAGTGTTATAGCTCCAAATCTCACTATTATGGTTTGTGATGCTGCACTCATGGCCTAGGGCAACCCCTCCTTCCAGACCTGGTCCAAAATCTAAAAAACAGTGTTTTATTCCCTGTACGC
>APFE031689630.1:0-55518 GCA_000404065.3 Pinus taeda
CCCCATAGAATCCCTCTATTGTTATTTTTGTGCCTTTATATTATTATTGTTAGGTTAGCTGGGTTATATTGTGACTCCTTAGACTCCTATATATAGAAAGGAGGTTTTGTCATTTGAATCATCAAATAATCATTCATCTGTGTAATGTAAAGGAGGTTGCCCCCTCGAAGAGGTTGAATTCTAAGGCGTTGATCTATCTTTTCTATCTTTTTGTGAGCTGGTTTCATAACACCTTCCACCTTTATCCTATGTCAAAAAGGAAAAATCATAAGGCATATATGAACAAATCTCTTTGTAGTATTTGGTTAAAGGATGATGTCATCAAATCATCGAGATCCTCTCCCCCTCACGATGCATGGTCCGTATTTCTCTTCGGCCCCCCTCTCCATCCTACCTTTACCATTGGGGGGGGTGGGGGTGGGTCTGAAAAGACGGTTTCTTCCACCAGGCCCCATCTTAACTTGGCACCCTTTCCCAATTTCACACCCCCCCTTACAATCCCACTTACCACTTGATACCCCCTCTAAAATTGCTTTCCCCTCGCCCACTTCACTGCTACCCCACCACAATACCTTTACATCTCACCTTCCGCCACGTCGCCTAACCATTAACCAGCTGAATGCTCTGCCGAAGAAAATGACTGTTCCACATTAAATTCACACTTGTTGTGTAACCATTCAAACTTAACGGTCCTGCACAACCTCCAATAGATTTCACCATGCTCTGCCTTTTGAAAGCTTTCAGGAGCCATCTTTTTCCTCCTTTTACTGCTCATCCTCTCGCTTTCCTCATTTTTACTATTAATTCTCTGTTATTCACAACTTGACACAGTGATCACTTTCATAGAATTCTCTTGATCTGAACCTGATCTGAATTGTCAGTATTTTGTTTTATTCCCCTAACAATTCATTCAACTTGTGTTATTTCCCTGTATGCCATATTTTATCTTATTGTTACTTTTGTTAATAAAGTCATGCCTCCCAAAAGAAAAACCCGAGAGAAGAATATTAATCCATAAATCCCTTCCTCCGTAGATTTAGATCATATCCCTTTAACCGACATGGATTATCGGCTTAGTGAAATCCAATGTGACTGTGATTTTTTAAAGTTGCATTGTTGGCTGGAAGACAAGCATGTAGACCAGACTAATGAAATTGGACTCTCGAAGTCAAACCTTCTACATTATATCTTCCCCACAGGGGATTAACTCAATGAATCTCTAACATAACACGTGTTTTCATGACATACTAAATAATACCCTTAATTTGACTACATATTGGAAAATATTTCTAAAAACCACATTATTAAACCCCTTACCAATACAAACCCAATATAAATTCCCAATTTAAACCATCCCTAATTTCACTAGATATTTTAGGTATCCATTTCTTCATTAACATTTTTTATATCCCTTTATATTTTTTCATTAACTTTGAGCTATATTTTTTATACCAGCTAATTTAAAACCCTTTACCCCCTATTATTTGCTCAATATATTATGTCGTTTTTTGTTCAATATATATCCCCCAATATGAATGCATGTGGTATGGTATTCTCCCCCAGTGAAGCCCCCGTGATCTTCCCTGTCACTTTCCTAGCCCCTGAATTCACCAGAAAATGTCAAGATTGTTATGTCCCTACCCAAAGAGCTATCATGGCCCAATCTGGTGACATTCTCTTCAGCATTAGTCCCCATTCTATAAATCAAATCATGCTAGCTCCCTCTGTGGAAAATAATGCTCCTTTCGCCTTAGAATCCCTCACCTAGCTATATCAGAAGCTATATTTTTCTACGAGAGCCAAAAGTTTCAAGATATTATTGCCTAAAAATGCCCAAATACCTAAGAAGAATCCTCTATACCCTTCCTCCATCTTCCCTAATCAAGCTAAACAAATTGTATCTATAATTTCCTATATTCTAGGTTATTATTTTGATCAGTGGGTAGATAAGCCAATTTTAGGATTCCTCTTCTTCACGGACAGTAAACCATCCACTATATTCAATTTCAGTCAATTCTTGGTTGATAGAATTCAGGAGCAATTTCTAAAATTTCCCAGAGAGTAGATGCTTAATTACACCTCCATTTTAATCTACATGTTCCTTTATTATCAAGTAGATAAGTTCAATTTTTTAATGCAGAATCTTGATGATGCAGGAAACCAATAGCCAATGATTTTATGGACCTCATTCGTCATGAAATAGCAACAAGAATTTTCTTTCAAGCAGTTTATTGAGAAGTTTGTTCACCCAGTCATGAACATTCTTAATAGCTCAATACATCCCATGATTAGTGAAGATATTAAAAGAATTCTACATCTAACAGATCAAGCCAAGACTGGGGATTGGTATTTATACCAAAACTATATAGAAATCATGTCTTATGGTTGCGAATTGGCACCATACAAACTCCCTAAATACCTCCCCATCAGGATATTTTCTCTAGAATACATCATACAGATGTTAAATTCTGATGATATTCATTTTGTGGTGGCTAAAAAGAAATCACAGTTTCATATAAAGACATAGGTGGGCTCATTTGTATGTAATACTAGGACAACAGGTGAAGAAGAAGAATAAATTATTAAGGAAATGAAATCCAACCTAAGTTTTACATGGTCTTATGATCCTTGTGGTACTATTTCAAAGCTCAGAGTAGAAAATAAAAGTACTCTCTACATCCATACCTCAAGGTCTGAGATAGAAAAGTATGCTAATCAGTTAGAATGGGCAGAGAACACCTTGCAGAAAGCTGAAGAACAACTTTTTTCTACTTCCATTTTGGAGACTTCCACTCCTCCGGAGAAAACAAGTAAGAGACAAAGGGAGGAGGGATCTTCACCAACAACAGGTAGTGAAGCTAAAGAGTTTAGGATAAGCTTCATGGAAAGACCAAAATTGACTCTTAGGACATAGATAGACAAAGAAATAGAAGAACATGTTGCAATCATAATTACAGACTCACCACCTACAAGCAACAAAATTGTACCATCCTCTACTACACCTTCATCCTTACAGGGTCAAAAGGAATCAGAGTTGGATTCTCAGAATATCCAAGGAGAGAAGGAAAAGACTATTTTTGATAGGTACAGATAAATCAAGCTCAAGAATGAGATTCTTAAAAGCAATACTTATAATCAGTTTTGGAAGCAGACCTCCAGCTCATAGAATAGATTGTTGTGAGTGTTTGGCAAAGAGCATGGAAATATGAAAATGGCCTTCCTTGAGGCCCGAATTCCACAACCAAAAACAACAACAGACTACAAGAGCACTACATTTGAGTTCAACACCAAAGACATTCATCCCATTGATCAAATGGAGATGCATAAGCAAACTGGTGAAATGATATCTTCTAAATTGACTAATACCGCTATGTCATTGTCCAAGTTGAAAGTTTCTTTTTCCAATGTTCAATCACAGTTAAAAATGGAAAAGGTATCCATTTAGCAGAGGATACTAGGATCAAGTCTTTGGAATATTTGGTGGTAAAGATAGGATATGGTCCTAAGGATGTTAATGTTGTAGAAGAGATTATCAAGAAGAAGAATTTGGATATTGCGACATTAAGAAAGCAGCTTAAGCTCACAGCCACAAAGGATCCATTAACCAAAGAAATTGAAAAAAATGAGGCACATAATGCTAACATGATGAAGGTGATTATAGAACAAAACATACAGATTAGACAGATGGAGGTAGAGATGGAGAAGATGATAGAGGAGAAAGAAGATAGTCAGAAGATGGCCATTGTTCCCCTAGATGCCATACCCGTTTCCCAGCTTCTAGTAATAGGGAATACCACTGCAGATACTTCTTCCACTCAAACCATAAGTGTTGAACAGGTCACAAAGACACTAGAGAACATGTATGTTAAGTTGGAAGAGAAAAAGACTTTACAGGGGCAGCTCAAATCCCTAGAAGCACAGAAAGCCAATGTTGAAGCTTCTCATCTTGTTGAAGTATAGAAATAACAGAGATTATTGGAGAAATTTTAGAAGGTAGAAAAGGATACCTCCATTGGTCAGAAACCATTTGGATGGGTATTCTGGACTCTATGAATGAGATTTGGCCATCTATCCAAATCATCTTTGAACATAAGTAGTTAATGGAAAAAGCCACAGAAACCATTGTTCAGGTAAGAGAAAAGCTTGGAGAGATGCCCACAGAAGCCTCCAACATTATCAGATTTCTATATTCCAAATCAAAATATGAGCTTGAAGAATTAGGAGTTAGTGACAAGACTGCCACTATTTTAGAAGTCAATAAAGTATTGACTAAAAGGAACCTCGTTGATTAATTACAAGAAAGATGTGAAACATTAGAGATGCAAGTAAACATGTTTTCTAATAGAATTGAAGCATTAATCCAGAAAGGGCTGCCCAACATTTATGTAATTAATGATAAATTGATCACTCAGGAAGACTATGTCTTGAAAATGAAAGAAACGGCCAAAAGCAATGTCAAGTTGAGTGGGATAAAGGGCAGTATGAAAGCAAAAACATTTTTAGAAATCATTGAAAATGATTTCTACATTCAGAATGAGGTAAAACATGTTTTACAGTGAAGCCAACTTTTGCAAAATACACAGAGGTTAACGAGATTTAATAATTAAATTAACCATGCCTAATGAAAAGAGATGGGAATAATTTTTTGATTTACTCAACTAAAAAGGCAATCCGGCTGCAGTAAGACATCAACCAACACAATAGTTAGCACATCAATGCAACACAGTTTCAAGTTGACTCAGCAACTAAATGCACCAAAACGGATCAGCCTTTCCTTCCAGCTATCTACATGGCCTATTGTTCTACCAGAGATAAATATTATTGTTTTTAATTAGGCTAATAATACTCTGTCTATTGAGACAACGGTTTTGTAAATGATTTTGTAATTATTAGTATAAATATTTCACTGTTTGAAGTGTTAAGGGTTGATTTCTGAATGTAAATTCCTATGCATATTGTAATTTTTCATAGAACTAGAGCATCAATAATATATGGACCTTTCACATGATTCATGTGGTGTACCAAATGGTGATGTGTTTCTACTGTTTATTTGTCTAAACATTGGTTTTCTTTCTTTGTTGTTATAAAAATCTCAATTACTTAACAGACATTGTGAGGAATAGGATTTGTTATTTAGAGCACCCTATTCTAGTCGTTGGTGATTTTAATGTTTTCTACTGAAGTGAAATTAAGGAATTCTTAGTTGCTCCTTAATTTCTACTTAACCTTACATTATCTGCTATTTCACAATCCATCTAATATTCTGAAAGATCCAAATAGTACAACCTAGCTTTCCCTGTGAAACTCCCCTAAAATTTGATGCCAAATCTAGTTTAATCTATAGAATCCATAGCCCGATGGAATTATGACAATTTAATCAACCAAACAATTCAAATCAAAAAAATGAATACAATCATAACTAGCCTAAAATTTACACTAAAATTTACACTAAAAATAAAGCTAAATTTTATAGAGAGATCCCTCTCTGAAGCTAGCAGGGCTACATCCCAACTTCCAAAGTGGTTTTGATGTTGTCCTATGTATTTACTCCCTTAACCTAAAAAATATAGAATGACAATAATAGAAATGTAGGATTCCTTCTTAAATGTTGTAGCCTTCAGCTTTCTTCAGTCCAAGGATGTGCACAAAAATTCCTCTCTCGAATTTTCCAAGCTTTCCCTCAATGACTTCACTATCAACACATGTCAATTGTCTAGTGTAGTTTTATAAGAGGTTTCATGACTACTTCTCCTTGGAACTTAGCAAGTGCATGTGAAAAATCCTCGGCTGTGAATGGCAATTTCACGTCCATAAAGAAAAGATCCCCAACAACAATACGATGATCACCTTTTGGGAAGTTATCCCAACCTCTTCAAAATTTGCTTGAAGGATCCTCAAGGTAATATGGTGATCACCTTCTATCTATATTCCCACGTCTCTTGTGTGACAATGTGATGGGTCCTCAACAACAATGTGGTTATCAACTTCAACTCAAATGTTCCTGTCTTGTCAACTCCAATTTCTCTTTTTTCTCTAGTGTTTTTCCTCTATGTACTTTATTAGTTCATTCTCTGCCTACGTATCCTCCTTGTAATTGTTCATTCCCCCCTTTATTTTTACCTATTATGCCTCCCTTATAGTTTCTTGAATCCCATGTTCAGGTTGCTATTTTCTAGTTTGGCTAGACCTCTTCATTTTGTTTGTGTTTTAATAGCTAGGTTATTGCGGGCCAATCACATTGGTGTCATGTAATTCTATATCCCCCCATATTTTTTGTCTATTAGTGTCTTTATTATTGTTGTACTAGGTGGCCAACTCACTCTTTCATGTATCCAGTCAGCAATGGATGCCCTATGATTGATGATGTGGCCATTCAACCTCTTTTGTGCACCTGTCATCCTCCCTGGCTGAGAAAAAACCATAAAAAATCCAAGGAATAGTCCCCCTCAACTCTGGAATCTATGTCCCTAAACTTGGCCCCATTTTTTATCAAATAATTACATTATTTATAATGGTGGAGAAATGACTAGGGACTATCATAGTCAATAATTTCCCCTTGAACATATCACATGGAAATTGTTGAGGAGTATGCCATACATGACCTTCGTAGATATGTTGAGAAAGAAATGGGAATGAGGTTCCCATTAGAGTAAACTATTTCACTCATATAAGTGAAATGGATGGTAAATTCTAATAAACATTAATCCATAAAAATGATCAATAAAATTCTTTCATAATACATCTCACATTGTTGAAATTTAAAAAAAAAAAAAAAAATTAACTAAATGACAACATTATTTTAAAGTATTATTATTATAAAAAGAATTAATATATAAGTTAAATGTGTATACATTTGAAAATACATGGAACAAAATTCTTATCCATTAAGATTTGCCCTCACTTTGCAATCGAGATTCTTAATCTATAAATAGGATTTGTTACAATACCATTATATCTCTCCTTTGTTGGCTCTCAAAGCCAAAGTGCGAGCAACAATGTCCTGGGAGCTGTGAAGAAATGGTGAACTAGAGACCCCAATTTGTTGCGCTCTTGAGGGATGGCTCCCCAGCTTCCCACACTCTCAAGTATGTCTGGATATTTCTAGGAGCGTACATCTGGATATTTCTACAAGAAATGCACTTGAGTAAAGAGCATGTTATAAGGTTTTTCTTACAATGCGAGAGAAGCAAGGTGCCAGAGTTGCATGCAAACAAATAGCCATGTGGAAAGGGCTAGATAGCCATGTGGAAGGGCCTTAGAAGGACATCCTTGACTGCATTGACCTTGGATATAAATAAATTGGGTGCCTTACTAAAAAAAGTTGGGTAAAAAAAGCTTTGCATAATAGAGGTTTGGATATTGGAAAAATTTCTATATTAGAAAACTTATCCATGATCAGACTTATGATAAAATAAGGTTGCCCCCAACATAAAAGTTAAAATAAATTTACATGAGCTTTCAAAACTTTGGATAAAATTTGGTTAGGTATGTAAGGTTTCCTCGAGATACGTGAAGGCTCAAATAAGACGTCTAAATCAAAAATTTTGATAAAAAGATTGGTGAAAGGAAATTATAACTTGAAAGTTTTTGTAAATTTTAGTAATGTGGTAAAAAAATTGATTAATGGCTGATCAACGCTCTAGTGATCACTAGAGTCCCTACACGCCAAAGGCAAGGACTAATAATGCTATATCACTAGTAAAGTGATTCACGGTTCATGGGTATTAGGTCTATTGATCAGTGTCACATAATTGACGTTTTATGTATGAGTTATGGATTCAAAATTCCTATCCTTTATTTTGGAATCGATCAACTTAGATTTATTATTTTGTGAAAAAAGGAAATATTGTCATTGGTACATATTACTCAGTAGAATGAATATATTAGCATAGATTTATTTTAAAAACTATCTAATTTTTTAGAGGATATAATTTCTTGAAGTGTAAACTTTTTTTCATGAGTGGATATTATTTAAATAGTTTGTATAGTTCTTTTTTATTTTTTATCTTGGTCCATATGAGAAAAATTTCAACTTCGATGACTACGATAGAGGGTTAGACATCATACTAGATTGTAGAGTTACACATCATACCGGGCTTTAGAATGAGGCTCTAGACTCAATAACTATATTTATAATTATGTGGGTTGAAAGCAAAATAAAATATAGTTTTTATTTCAACCCACATAATTATAAATATACTTGTATATTCACTCTACAAAGTAAAATGTATCAATAACAATGCTTCCTCTATATATGTGTGTGTTTATTTATTTTCTAGTTTTTTAGTTAAATTAATTAATTGAAAAAAAAACATATAAATAAGTGTCATTAATGAGTTATGGGTTTTTATACATGTGGTATTAATAAGTCATGTTATTGTGTTAAAGGTACAATGCCATACATTGATAAGCCATGTTATTGTTACAAAGTCTATTTCCAATTTAAACATATTTTTTTAAACATATTTATGTTTAAATTATATATTAATTCATTTTAATAATAATAATAATAATAATAATAATAATTATTAATTTTTTGTTTTTTTAATCATGAAAAGTGTGTTTTATATTTATAGTAAATTGATACTTATTAATATTTATCAGGGATTTAATTTATTAACTACATTTATTATAATTTATTTTAAATTAATTCATTGCAAGAAAATTATATCAAAACTTCAGTGCTGCATTTTTATATAAACATATAAATATTTCAATTTAAAATTGATTTAAACTGTCAAAATTGTATTTTATGACCCTCCCTATAAATAATGCAAAATTTTAGAATCAAGCAAGATTGCTTTCTGAACCGCGACCTCATAAATGCCATTTTTCTCATGGTTGTCGTATCAATATGACACGTGATATCATATTTACATGGAATTCTATTGAACATGGTCCATGATCGCTACAACCTCAACCTCCTTCGAACCTTAATTCATGTATATCATCCTTCTCTAAGAACTCTAAGCTTTGTATGCATCTGATCCCCTGTCGGCATGTCGAGCCTTTGGGGGGGCAGGGGGCTAGTCCCTCCATCCTCCCCTGGTGACTCAACCAGCCTAATGCAATCAACCCTAGACTCTCTTCGAGCCTACCACACTTTGCAAAAGTAGATCTGCAAAACTCCAAATCAACTAATCCTGGTGGTTTCATTGACCTATGCAGAGCCAAAACAATTTGCAACCTCTACTAAGGAAATACTAGCACATGCTTCATGAAATCATTAGAGATCTCATGAATCCATGTTCTCCCCACAATACGTAACGAAAATATCTAGTTCATGCAAGACAACACCTTGATATAAAGCTTCATTAGGATCTAGCAAAATGGAAAGGCCCTCCTGCACTAGATTGCACAGAGTTGGAAACCTAATGCAGACTATGACATCAATCTCGAATCCAAGCTACTCTTCATAGTGATCTTCACTCACCAAGCAAACCTAAAAGAGGTCATCGAAGGTGATCCCTACCCCTTCAGTTCAACTGGTCTTTACATGCATTAATGGATAGCTAGGTTTAATTAGGATAAAGATGATTTCTCTTGGGCTCCCGTTTGGATCCACATGTACTCCTTGCCATACGAATATTGGGACACAAAAATACTACAAGACATTGGAAACAATCTTGGAAAATTTGTTTTCCTTTCGTAGCAAACCACACAATGATCCTAGACCTCCTATGCTAGAATCTATATTTACATGAACATCTCTAGATCCCTTCTGGAAGCCATTTCCCTAGAGTTGAATGATAGAGACTTGTTTCAGATCCTAGACTATGAACATGCTCATTTTGAGTGTATGAAATGCCACCAACATGGGAAGCTCTTTATGGATTGTCCCTTGAATGATCCCAATCAGAACCAAAGAACTCTAACCCAATAGATGTTGATGGATTCACGAGATCCCCTCCAAGCAATGTCACAGCAAGAAATCTAGCACCTTCATAGCTCCCAAATGTCAAATTACCAATAGTAGCTTTGAGGCATTAGGCAACCTTCTAGACGATCCTTTGGAAAAACCATAAGAACAGACAAAACAATCAACGGAAGTTGTCATCACAGATTAGTGGGGCACTCCACAACAAGAAGAGGACATCCAAATGGTCGAGGATGAGTAATTTACTGATCTTGGAGGACTATATCCAATGGCCCAGAATATTCTTTCTACGAGAATTCTATGAGCACCGTCCCTCCCAAAAATATCAAACTTGTGGTCGTCATGCTACAAAAATTTAAATCCAAAATGCAACTATGGGTTCAAACCATCACCACCAAATATTGAAACAAGAGCAACAAAGATTTCAAGAAAAGAGGACGAAAATAAACACTTCAGAGAATGGACACCTTACAAAGGATGTTGGTTGAATTGGAAAATACAAGATATCAAATATGTACTCCTCTCAAACCACCATTATCCCATGAAGATAATTTCCTAAAACGCACGGGGTTTGAATAACCCCTCCAAGCAAAGTATTGCAGAATATCTAATTGGATCTCTTGAAAATCCTGTTAATCAAAGAAACAAAATTCTCCATTAAAGACTTTGAATCCATAATGGAAAAATTATGGAAGAAAGCTCGAAGTATGATGGTGTATGTAGAAGGAGTTTTCGGTGGTTTAAGGATCGCCTAGTATCCCTCACAAATAGGTATGGAATGTTTTCCTATGAATCCTTTTGTCCTCACTGCATCCTTTCACTTTCTAGGCACAAATTTGCATGGATTCCTATCCAACGTATATGGACCTCAAGCCCCATCTAAAAAAAAGGACATGCTCAAGCACCTACACTCCTTAAAGGACCATCTATATCCATACAAATTGATAATCAGAGTATAATTCAACATCATCACTTCATTGAGAGGAAAAAGGGAGGTGGAAAACATCTAGAGCCTGAATATGACGACTTAAGGAACTTCATAGAATAAATGAGAATGGTCGACACAAAGACCACCAATGGCCTCTTCACTTGAAATGACAAAATAGGGTGTTCGGTGCAGGTTTCCTCCCACATAGATTTCTTTCTGGTGGCAGGACAAATCATCTCTGAAGGTCATGAGCTCTCTGTAGATATTGACCCTTCATCAAGATCAAACCAATGGACCATATCACTATCATGGAGAACCTTTGAAAAGCCCCTCGAGTGCACCTATAGGTTTGAACAATCCTGACTCTTAGATCCCATTCTTGTATATAAAATTGAAAGTTAGTGGAAAGGAATGAGCAACATCAGAGGATCTGAATTGTATGTTTTCCAAAAAAAACTCAAACAGATCAAACTCCTCCTAAAAAGTGGAACAAGGACCAATTGGGCAACATCTTCCATGAAAAACATACCTTATAAAAGGAAATTCCTGCCCTTCAATAAGAAATTATTCTAAATGATCGCACTAAGGAGACTAAAGGGAACGAAGCAACTCTTATCAAATAGCTGGAGCAAAGCTACAAATAAGAGGATATATAATAGAAGAAAAAATCAAAGATCAGTTGGCTCAAAGATGGGGAATGAAACACCTCATTCTTCCTTAGATCAACAATACAACACAGGGTTGTAAATCATGTCACCTCTCTTCGTAATGAAGCAGGAAAAACCGTGGAGAAACATGAGGACATTGAAAAGGAATTGGTAACTTACTTTACAAATATTCTATAAGATCCTCTTCCTCAATGTAGGGAAGCCATCAAAAAGGTCACAACAAACATCCCCAAACTAGTTGTCGAAGATCGAACACAATGCTTATTAGCCTTGTTCTAGAAATAGATATTATGGAGGCCCTCCACCAGATGGAAGAAAGAAAGGTTCCAAAACCATATGGATTCACCGTCACCTTCGTCAGACAATTTTGTCACTTCCTTGATAGTGAAATCGATGTAATTGTTGAAGTAACAAGGATCAACAAAAACATCCTTCCAGCCTTCAATGATACCTTCCTAGCTTTGATACCCAAGTAGGAAAATGCAACATCCCCAAGTAAATACCATCCCATAACTCTATGCAACGTTATTTGTAGCCCCATTCTCCCCTCCCTTATATCCCTAGAGAAATCTCACTATGTTGAAGGAATACATATCCTTTATGGCATAATTATAGAACAGGAAGCCATCCACTCTCTCAAATGCCTCAAGAAATCCTGGAAGGCTCATAATGTTAGACATGTCCAACGCCTTTGACAAGCTCAATTAGGATTACACCAAAAGCATCCTCCTAGCTTTTGGTCTTAGCACCCACTAGATTCAATGGATCATGTCCCTCATCTCCACAACCTTCTTCTCCATTCTTGTCAATGGCTCTCCCTATGACACTTTCCAACCCTCAAGAGGCATTAGATAGATCACAATAAACATTAATATCATCTAGATAGATCACAATAAACCTGCTAATTTCATGAGCAAAAGAAATATCCATTTCTCTTTGAAATGTGGCTTGAACATTCATTAACCCAAAGGGAATTTTCACATACATGAAGGTACCCCATGGAGTAGTAAAGGATGTTTTATCTTGATCCTCAGGGTGAAATAAAACCTAATTATAACCTGAGAAACCATTTAATAAAGAAATCCTAGAAGACACAACTACTTTTTGTAGAATATGATCCATTTTTGCTAAAGGGTAGTTGTCTTTTAGGGAAACTTTGTTAAGATTTCTAAAATCTATGCACAATCTGATTTCACCTATTTTATTCCTAGTTTGCACAATATTGGAAACCCATTTAGAGTACTTAAGAGGAACTATTATTTTAGAGTCATACATATTTTAATTTCTCTCTCAATTAAAGGCATCAGTGCAGGATTTATTCTTCAAAGTTTTTGTTTAAATGGTATATGATCCTCTTTAATTGGAATTTTTTGTTGTATAATGATATCTGTATCATATTTTTTCATATCTTCATAGCTCCAGACAAAAACATCACTGAATTCCTTGAATACAACAATGTATTTTTGTTTTTTAGCAGTTGGGAGTGATTTAGACAACTTTATGATTTTGGGATCTTTTTCACTACCTATGTTACATTCTTCTATTGCTTCTCCTATGGTCTTAATCTTAGGCTTCTTTTCCACATAATTGAAATCAAATAATTCTTCCAGTGGAACAAGACATCTAGGTAAAATATTATCTTTTAGCTGAAGTGTTTCAAATTCTTCCTTTTCTGGATCTATCTCAAGCAATTCTAATTTATTTACAACTTTATCTATATGTATATTTACATCTGATTTTTCTATCTGTCTTTCTATATTAGAATGTACAAGTATTTGATTTTCTACTTTAGATTCCAAATCAATACTATCATCTTGAAACTCATCTTTAGATTGCATAAAACTTTCAATTTATTTATCACTGCCAAACACCTGCCAATACTTCATATTATTAGGTACACTTGGTCGTTGTTTCACTTCCACTCTATATTATTGATTAGAGTAAGGCATTTTACAGGAACTGGCTAAAAAGGAGAGACTATTTGGAATGATATTTTGTTTTCTAGGGATTGCAGAAAGGTCATATTCTAGAAAAATCTCTAAAAATCAACCACAATATTTTTGTATGCTATCATTCTAGCATGGTTAGCTTAATACTCTCCTTTAATTTCTTTTATAACTAACTCAACATCTCCTTGAATGGAGATCCTCTTGGTACCTAGTTACTTCAACAATTGCAATCCTAATATAATGGCTTCATACTCGGCTATGTTATTGGTACATTGGAAGTTGAGCTTGTATGAATTTCATTAAGCATGATTGTTTCCTATGTTTACTACCCAAATTCTTGCTCCAGAACAATATTTGCTACAAGATCCATCAAAAATCATGTTCCAAAGAGGTTCTGGAAGAGTGTTTTTTTTTATTGTTTGGGTTTGTTTTGGATATATTTTAGGAATCTCAGCTTCTGCTTTGATCACCTGAGTGTTTATGTCTCCATCATTATAAAAAATGAAAGAGTCTAAATCTGAGTGGATAGAATAAAGAGGATAGTTGTGAGGTTTCTCTTCACTACTCACCATGAATTTCATCAAGGTTTCCCTATATAATAAACTTTGCACATTTTCAGGTCCTAGAAATATTCCATATGCCCATTGTCCAAATTTAAATTGGTCCTATTTAGTTTGGATGTTTGATTAGTCTAGGATAGTGCAGCATGTTCTTTGATCTTTGTCTCTTTTGACTCCTAACAATTACATGTAGGTTCATAATCAAGCTCAAGAGAATCAATATGGTGTATTTTAGCTCATGGTAATACTCACTATAGTTCTGATTATTTTCATGTTGGTATATCTTTATTTTAAGCATGTAAGATAACTTTATGACTGACAAAGCATGGTAGCATCACTAACGTGGTATAATGGTCAAGGCGGTTTTTAAGAGAGTTTAATGAACTAAGTCATCCTTTCAACACAAGTTAATTGCTAGCATCAACATGTTATTTGTTATGGCAAGTAGTTTCCTCCTCTAAGTGTATTTATGACAACGAAGTCCATTTCATTTTGATGTGTTGTTTTGTAGCCATTCTTATCATTATTTCTTTCTTGGATAAAAATCTTCTTGAGTCACATCAAATTGGACACAATTTTTTATTTGAAATCACAACAACAATCATTATAAAAGTTTTCATAAATCTAATAATTTAATCAAAAATTATTTTGACAGCTAATGAATATGATATCTTTAAACTAAACAAGATTGGATCTCGATCTGGTAAGAAGGAAAACTGTAAAGTAAACAAGGTCCCCGAAAAGAATATGGAGCAGGAAGTTGTGCATGAGAAATATGTAAATGCTCATGTATGCCCTTGTAGCCCAGGGTTTTCCATCTATAACCAACTAAATAGCCTAAGTATAATCATAACATCAACAATTCAAATTCCATGAGAAGGCATCTTTTACACAGTGAATTTAGCACATAAACCATTCCAACAATATAAACATAAAACTCATTGATCACTTCAATTATGATAGATACTTATCATAAAATAGGATAGGGAAATTGAGTCAATGATTGCAACTCTCTTTCCAACTATAGATTTGGTTACACTACAGTTTTTCTTGTAGCCCATAACCCGTAAGCTAGATTCTAGAGTTGAAGAGGTATGCTCAATATATGTGATATCACAAAACCCACCCATGATAGGTTGTTGATCAGGTAGACCTTGAGTAACTATTTCAAACCAACTTTTGGCTGAGGCTTAGCCTCCTCAACCTGAGAGGGCTCTCTCACAAGATTAAAGATTTTGAAAATGAATTAGATGGCTAACTCTATGAAACAAGTGAAGAAATATGAATGGTTGAACACAATCATTAAACGTCCATTGGGCTTATGGAGTCAAGAAATTCTTTAGTATGACAATAATATTAGATTTACATAGAAGTCAGGGCATCTAGAATTCAACATATGGAGAGTACATCAGAAGCATAAAGGAAAACACAGTCTACAAATGTATGAAGGAAGTTAGAGCATAACTAATGAATTCTAAGTAATCATACATTCATACCACTATAAGTAATGAGAAGAGGATAACCATAAGACATTTTGAACATTGAATTCCTTCTGAATCCTTAGAAGCAAAGCCAAATACTGTATTACTTTAAACATAGTCTTACACCTAAGCACAATATGGGAGTTCTTTACCAAAAAATTCCAACCCTTGATACAATGGTCTTTTCTCCTATATATAGAGTTCTTTACATAACTTAGATTCCTTCCTCTAGGATGATGAGAATTCGAATTCTACCTTACGTAACACCTATTGACACTCAAAACTAATTGTTAAATGTAACTGACTGTTAACTGGCAATTCCAGAGACCTAAAACAATTAGGAGTGTAACTCCTCATTATGATTAAAACAACCTTATCTAGGAATTAAACAATCCTTTTGACACCTATAAATCCATGAATTCGAATTTTATGGTGCTCATAACACTCCAGCTAGCCCTTGATGACTCATCCTTTTACTGTTCTTGGAAACCAGGAGCCAGTTCCTTGCTCTGTTCTGGCTGAAAAATAGGTGTTGGGACAGAGCTCATAGCTTCTCATAAAAAATGTATTTGGAAAAACTGAAGGACATTTTTGTAGACCAATCCATGCAGAACAAAAACCTCTCCTGGGTTTTTGAAATACTTTTCCTATTGCCCAGAATATGTCTTTGAAAAACAGGTGTAAAATAGGAGAAATATGTTTGTGAAAAACTGCACCTACAGCAGTTTCGTAGTGCAAGTTTGGTCATTCATTTCTCCCAGATCATAATGGATTTGAAGCAAGTGGAAGAGGTTTTTGTATTTCAGTATCTTAGGAATGAAAACCTCTTTCACTTTTCAGATATGAGTTTTCAACTGCTCAAAAACTCTCCTAGAAGTTGACTAGTAAAAACAAGGAGACAAAGTTCCTCCTTTTTAGAGTTTCATTCTTATGCTTGTCTTCGAATCCTTCTGCTGACCATGTTGTCTCTTTAATCACATGAAATGAATTAAATCAACCATAGAATCTGATCCTACACTTGCATTAAAACAAATAACTCCTTTAATGCTGCCTGAAGCATCATCTAGTTATGAAACAATTTCCACTTTTATAACATATAGCTTAGAATTCAAAAAAAATGTCCTTCTTCTACTTGTTTTCCCTTGCTAAATGTTGACACTTTGTAAATGATCCTTTGCAGAGATTCCCCTTCGAAAATATTTCCCTTTGTCTCTCAAAATTGGTCCACTAATTCATAATATGCACCTACAGCAGCTTCGTAGCACGCTATGAAACTGTTGTGTAATTAGGCATCACCTACAGCAGTTTCGTAGCGCACTACGAAACTACTGTGTAATTTCATAAACACAATTTTAAGGTCAAAATTTAATTTCTTTGAGCCCTCTTTCCTTTGAAATGGCTTTTCCATATACCATGAGGATTTTCAAAACTGAATAAACTGACACCATTCTTCAAGGTAAACTTCAAAAGGTAGTCTACATCAAAATTTAGGATTAAGCCTTACTTGCTACGTAGTTTTTCTTGCCCTTTCCTTGAGTTGGGAAATCTCAAGATTGGCAGACATCAATTTCTTTTTGAGTTCCTCAAAGCTACATTCTTCTTCTTGAGTGCTAACTATCTTGCTTGAGTTGAAATGGAGAACTGCCTCGCTTGAGACTTCAAAGAACTCTGATGTATGCTGACCCTGAGCTTGCCAAGTGCTTCTTATGCATGAAAGGAACGCGAAAATGACCAAGACAAATTCTTCCTTACCTTACCCTTTTTCTTTGAAACTTTTTCAGTGATAAAAGTGGCTCCACTTGGGATAGTGTGCCCTTGTGGTACACTAAGAACTCGCAAGTCCAGTGCTTCATCCTTTTATGATAAACAGAAATTTATTTGACAATCATCCCCTTTAAGCTACTTGGGCCTTCACCTGGGACTTAAGCTTGATGATCATTGTAGGAGAAAGAAATCTATATCTACTAAAAAATGCTCAGTCAACCTTGAGCTTATTTGCATTTTCCTACCTACCTACCAGCTACAATTTCCACTTTAGGTCAAGCAACATGATATTTCCAATAAAGCCAATCAATTGTCTTTTCTGATATTGGAGGCTCTTGACTACATTCGACCTCAAAATAATCATGATAGTGAAATGACAAAATCAACTTATAATGTACCTAATCTTCATAATGCAAATGAAAATGAAATACTGGTGTGCAAAGCTTTGCCATGTATTCATTTATAGGGTCAAAGAGGACATGGTTATTTTGATGATCATCATAACATTCTACATCTTCAGACAACTGATTCTCAACCACACAAGATTCCTTTGATATGTTATCCAACTGCTTTTCTAAATGATTCTCACAAACAATGTAATTTTCCTCCTTATTATGATCATTCATTGATGTAAGCTGTTGAAAAGTATGACATAAAAAATAAACCTTTTCCTCTTCTTGAGGGTTATAAAAGCTATTTTCCAATACTTCTTCTTGGTGTTTGCAATCAATTTCATACTCTTTATGATCAAAAGACTAGAAAGTTTGTTGCATCTTCTCATTCATATCATAGGATTGAACGTGGTTTTCATAAGTAAACCCCTGCCGATTTTCATGTTTCATTTCATGGGATGTTATACTTTCTTCTTCTTGTTGAAATGCATCGTTATGAAGAGCCTCTAAAATTTATTCATCCATAAATTCATCATCATCATAACAATCCTGCAAATATTGAATAGAACTTGCAGAATGTTTACAACAATCTGGGACCAACAATAAGGAGGGATGACACTCTTTATACATCTCATAGATTTCATCATGAAAATTAGCAAGTGAATATATTGAACCATTTTCCAAACTTTTATACCAAGACCATGCTTTTCCTTCTAAAGTGGTCATAAACATCTTCGTAAGACAATCTTCAGGGAACTAAACCTTAAGACTGCATACATGCATATGGAACCTAACCAACTGAACAACAACATTGTATTTCTTTTTATCTTTGAATATTGGAAGATCATCTACCCAATCAAACTTTGGCATAGGATTTGGAAAACTAGGGATATGAGACCGATTCATAGGGGCATACCTGGCATTCATTCTTGCTATATAACTCATTTTGAAACTTCATCAAGCTATTGATCTTCTAGCAATGGAGTCACCTTCCAATTTGTTATTCTATGTGTGGAGTCATCAAGGTAGTTTTGCAGCCTCAAAAGATTTCTGAGCTCCTGCTACCTTCAGAAGTTCAGCTTCTTGATTTCAAGAATGATTAATCTTCAGACTCCCAGCAGATGCACCAAAATGTTATCACAAAACCCAACCCTAATAGGTTGTTGATTAGGTAGACCTTGAGTAACTGTTTCAAACCAACTTTTGGCTGAGGCTTAGCCTCCTCAATCTGAGAGGGCTCTCTCACAAGATTAAAGATTTTGATAATGAATTAGATGGCTAACTCTGTGAAACAAGTGAAGAAATATGAATGGTTGAACACAATCAGTAAACGCCCATTGGGCTTATGGAGTCAAGAAATGCTTTAGTATGACAATAATATTAGCTTTACATAGAAGTCAGGGCATCTAGAATTCAACATATGGAGAGTACAGCAGAAGCATAAAGGAAAACACAGTCTAGAAATGTATGAAGGAAGTTAGAGCATAACTAATGAGTTCTAAGTAATCATACATTCATACCACTGTAAGTAATGAAAAGAGGAGAACCATAAGACATTTTGAACATTGAATTCTTTCTGAATCCTGAGAAGCAAAGCCAAATATTGTATTACTTTAAACAAAGTCTTACACCTAAGCACAATATGGGAGTTCTTTACCAAAAACTTCCAACCCTTGATACATTGGCATTTTCTCCTATATATAGGTTTCTTTACATAACTTAGATTCCTTCCTCTAGGATGAGGATAATTCGAATTCTACCTTACCTGACACCTATTGATGCTCAAAACTAATTATTAAATGTAACTGACTATTAACTGGCAATTCTAGAGACCTAAAACAATTAGGAGTGTAACTCCTCATTATGATTAAAACAACCTTATCTAGGAATTAAACAATCCTTTTGACACCTATAACTCCATCAATTCGAATTTGATGGTGCTCATAACCCTCCAGCTGGACCTTGATGACTCATCCTTTTATTGTTCCTGGAAACTAGGAGACTGTTCCTTGCTCTGTTCTCGCTGAAAAATAGTTGTTGGGACAGAGCTCATATCTTCTCATAAAAAATGTATTTTGAAAAACAGAAGGAGGTTTTTGTAGACCAATCTATGCTGAACAAAAACTCTCCTAGGTTTTTGAAATACCTTTCCTACTACCCAAAAGATGTCTTTGAAAAGTAGGTGTAAAACAAGAGAAATATGTTTGTGAAAAATGACACCTACAGCAGTTCCGTAGCGCAAGTTTGGTCATTCATTTCTCCCATATCATAATGGATTTGAAGAAAGTGGAAGAGGTTTTCGTATTTTAGTATCTTAGGAATAAAAATCTCTTTCACTTTTCAGAGATGAGTTTTCAACGGCTCAAAAACTCTCCTAGAAGTTGACTAGTAAAAACAAGGAGACAAAGTTCCTCCTTTTTAGAGTTTCATTCTTATGCTTGTCTTTGAATGCTTCTACTGACCATGTTGTCTATTTAATCACATGAAATGAATTAAATCAGCCATATACTCTGATCCTACACTTGCATTAAGACAAATAACTCCTTTAATGACGCCTAAAGCATCATCTAGCTATGAAACAATTTCCACTTTTATAACATATAGCTTAGAATTCAAAAAAAATGTCCTTCTTCTACTTGTTTTGCCCTTGCTAAATGTTGACACTTTGTAAATGATCCTTTGCAGAGATTCCTCTTTGAAAAGATTTCCCTTTGTCTCTCAAAATTGGTCCACTAATTCATAATATGCACCTACATCAGTTTCGTAGCGCACTACAAAACTGTTGTGCAATTAGGCATCACCTACAGCGGTTTCGTAGCGGGCTATGAAACTGCTGTGTAATTTCAAAAAAACAATTTTAAGGTCAAAATTTAATTTCTTTGAGCCCTCTTTCCTTTCAAATGGCTTTTCCATATACCATGAGGCTTTTCAAAACTGAATAAACTGACACCATTCTCCAAGGTAAACTTCAAAAGGTAGTCTATATCAAAATTTAAGATTAAGCCTTACTTGCTATGTAGTTTTTCTTGCCCTTTCCTTGATTTGGGCAATCTCAAGATTGGTAAACATCAATTTCATTTTGAGTTCCTCAAAGCTACATTCTTCTTCTTGAGTGCTAACTGTCTTGCTTGAGTTGAAATGGAGAACTGCCTTGCTTGAGCCTTCAAAGAACTCTGATGTATGCTGACCCTGAGCTTGCCAAGTGCTTCTTATGCATGAAAGGAACACGAAAATGACCAAGACCAATTCTTCGTTACCTTACCCTTTTTCTTTGAAACTTTTTTAGTGATAACAATATGAGTACAACAGTCCCAGTTGAATATTTTGCAGTCAATCTTCAGTTGAGAAATCCAAAGGTCTACCACCTCCACCCTCAATAAAGATAAGGGAATCTAGATACTTATGTCTCCACCCTAAATTAGGCATAATATACTCTAGATACCTCGATCTCCACCCTCAACCAAACACAAGGGAGTCTAGAGGATTCACCTCCACCCTTTCATCATATAGACCCAGTAGTTCCACCTAATGAAGGGAGTCCAAAACTCATTGCAAAAACCCAAAAAATAAGCAAGAAGATTTCATGATTTTCCTTATCGTGAATTCAAGGAACAATCTCCACCCTGGTTGTTAAGGGAATCTAGAGAAGGCCATCTCCACCCTCCAACCCACAAGGCATCTAAATACTATGGTCCTCACTCGAAGGAAATTCTTTTAGTACTCATATTCCTCAACTAGATTATTTTTCTACTATGTGTGTTATAGATGTTAAGGTTCTATAATTTATAGGATCTCAAAGTCATTGAGTATTTTATCTTAGGAATCCTATATTGTAAATAATTTTCAATCTGCAAATTGTTTCCAAGTTAAAGAAAAAATAGAATAAAAAATGAAAAGATGGTATAAATGAAAAAAAGAGAAAAAACAAAAATATTGAAAAATAAGAAAAGATTGAACCAAGAGAGAAAAATAAAACAGAAATAATACTTAAAGTGTTGCAAGTCTAAATGGTACTACTAATAAATAGTTTTCTTCATCATTGATAAGTAACAATTGTGTGCAGCTTCTTTAAAATGCCACAATGACTAGTTATTTGTTTAATCATACAGTGCAATCATGGTTAAACTTGTTTAAATTTCTGTAAATTAGGTTAGAGAATAAAGATTTCCCAAATAGTCTAATCTTGGTAGATTAGTAGTTAGGTAGAAAATGACATTGATTCAATTGTTTAATTTAAATCAATAGGAGAATAAGGGATAGGTTAGATAGTTTTTTATAAAAGAAAATAATGTGGATTTTGCTAGTCTGTGTGCCCCTTAGAAAAATAAAATGTTAGCTTAGTTAAGGGTAGGTAAATTAGATGGTTTTATAAATATTTTCCTATGCCATTTTATCCTAAATTTAAAGACATTGTAAAAAGGGAAAAATATGCATGATAAGATAACGTGGTTTTTCTATTTTTTATATTTCACCTTCCACCTTTATCCTAAGTCAAAAAGGAAAAATCATAAGGTGTATATGGAAAAATATCTTTGTCATACTCGGTTAAAGGATAGCATCATCAGAGAATCAGGATCCTCTCCCCCTCACGATGCAGGGTCTGTATTGTTCTTCAGCGCCCCCTCTCCATCTTGCCTTTACTGTCGAGGGTGGTCAGGGTGAAAAAAGGTGATTTCTTCCACCAGGCCCCATCCTAGCATGACACCCTTTCTGTATTTCACAACCCCCCATTACAATCCCACTTACCACCTGCTACCCTCTTCGAAATTGCTTTCCCCTCACCCGCTTCACCACATCACTACCATGATACCTTCGCCTCTCACCTTCCACCACGTTTCCTAACCATTAACCAATTGCATGCTCTCTCGATGAAAATGATTGTTCCACATTAAATTCACACTTCCCGGGTAACCGTTCAAACTTAACGATCCTGCTCAACCTACAACGGATTTCACCATGTTCTGCCTTTTAAAAGCTTTCAGGAACCATTGTTTTCCTCCTTTTACTACTCATCCTCTCACTTTCCTCATTTTTACTATTAATTCTCTGTTATTCATAGCTTGAAACAACGATCACTTTTAGAGCATTCTCTCGATATGAACCTGATTTGAATTGTCAGTATTTTCTTCTATTCCCCTAACAATTCATTCAACTTGAGTTATTTCCCTATAAGCCATTTTTTCTCTTATTGTTACTTTCATTAATACGTTCATGCCTCCCAAGAGAAAAACTTGGGAGAAGACTGTTAATCCATTAATCCTTTCCTTCATAGATTTAGATCACATCCCTTTAACTGACATGGATTATCAGATTAGTGAAACCCAATGTGACTATGATTTTTTAGAGTTGTATTGTTGGATGGAAGACAAGCATGTAGACCAGACTGATCAAATTAGACTCTCAGAGTCAAACCTTCCCCATTGTATCTTCTCTCTCACTGTCCAAGCCCCTGAATTCACCAGAAAATGCCAGGCTTGTTATGCCCCTGGCCAAAGAGCTATCATGGCTCCGCCTGGTGACATTCTCTTTATTATTAGTGCCCATTCTATAAATCAAATAATGCTAGCTCCCTCTATGGAAAATAGTTCTCCTTTCTCCTTAGAATCCCTCACCTAGCTCTATCAGAAGCAAGATTTTGCTACTAGAGCCAAAATTTTCCAGATATTCTTGCCTGAAAATTCCTAGCTACCTAAGAAGAATCCTCCATACCCTTCCTCCATATTCCTTAATCAAGCTAAACATATCATATCTATAATTTCCTATATTTTGGGTTATTATTCTAATGACTGGGTAGATGAACCCATTTTAGGATTCCTCTCCATATTTTCCACAGACAGTAAATCATATATTGTATTCAATTTCAATCAATTCTTGGTTGATAGAATTCATGAGAAATTTCTAAAATTTCTCACAAAGTCGATGTTTAATAACACCTCCATTTTAATCTACATGTTCCTTTATTATCAAGCAGATAAGTTCAAATTTTCAATGAAGAAGCTTGATGATGCAGGGAACCAACAACCAGTTATTTTTTGGACCTCATTGGTCATGAAAGAGTAGCAAGAATTTTCTTACAAGTAGTTTATTGAGAAGTTTGTTCCCCCATTCATGAACATTATTAATAGCTCAATACAACCCATGATTAGTGAAGATATTAAAATAATTCTACATCTAACAGATCAAGCCAAGACTTGGGATTGGTATTCATACCAAAAATATACAGAAATTAGGGTTTATGGTTGCGAATTGGCACCATAAAAACTCCCTAAATACCTCCCCATGAGGATTTTTTTCCCTGGAATACATCATACAGATGTTAAATTCTAATGATATTCATTTTTTGGTGGTTAAAAATAAATCACAGTTTCGTATAAAGATAAAGGTGGGCCCATTTGTATGCAATATCAGGACAACGAGTGAAGAAGAAGAAAAAATGCTTAAAGGAATGAAGTCCAGCCTAAGTTTTACATGGCCTTATGACCCTTGTGTTATTATTTCAAAGCTCAAAGTAGAAAATAAAAGTACTCTCTACATCCATACCTCAAGGCCTGAGATAGAAAAGTATGATAATCAGTTAGAATGGACAGAGAACACCTTACAGGAAGCTAAAGAACAACTCTTTTTTACTTCTAGTTTACGGGCTTCTACTCCTCAGGAGAAAACAAGTAAGAGACAAAGGGAGGAGGGATCTTCATCAAAAATAGGTAGTGAAGCTAAAGAATTTAGGATAAGCTATAGGGAAAGACCAAAATTGACTCTTAGCAAAAAAATAGACAAAGAGATAGAAGAACATGCTGCAATGATAATTACAAACTCACCACCTATAAGTAGAAAAATTGTAACATCCTCTATTGCACCTTCATCCTTACAGAGTCAAAAGGAATTAGAGTTGGATTCTCAGAATGTCCAAGGAGAGAAGGAAAAGACTATTTTTCATAGGTATAGATAAATTAAGCTCAAGAATGAGATTCTTAAAAACAATACTTATAATCAGTTTTGGAAGCAGACCTCCAGCTCATAGAGTATATTGTTATCAACGTTTGACATAGAGCATGGAAAGATGCAAATGGTCTTCCTTGAGGCCCAAATTTCATAGCCAAAAACAACATTAGACTACAAGAGCACTACATTTGAGTTTAGCACCAAAGAAATTCATCCCATTGATCAAATGGAGATGCATAAGCAAACTGGAGAAATGATATCTTCTACATTGACTAATATTGCTATGTCATTGTCCAAGTTGCAAGTTTCATTTGCCAACGTTCAGTCATAGTTAAAAATGGAAAGGTATCCTCCTTAGCAAAGGATACTAGGATCAATTATTTGGAAGATTTGGTGGTAAAGATAGGATTTGATCCTAAATATGTCAATGTTGTAGAAGAGATTATCAAGAAGAAGGATTTGGATATTGCAGCATTAAGAAAGCAGCTTAAGCTCACAGCCACAGAGGATCCATTAACCAAGGACATTAAAGAAAATGAGGCACATAATGTTGACATGATGAAGCTAATTATAGAGCAGAACATACAGATTAGACAGATGGAGGTAGAGATGGAGAAGATGATAAAGGAGAATGAAGATAGTCAAAAGATGGCCATTGTTTCCTTGGATGCTATACCCATTTCCCATCTTCTAGTAATAGGTACAACCACTGCAGATACTTCTTCCACTCAAACCATAAGTGTTGAACAGGTCGCAAAGACACTGGAGAACATGTCCATCCAGTGAAAAGAGAACAAGACTTTGCAGGGGCAGCTCAAAGCCCTAGAAGCACAGAAAGCCAAAGCTAAAGTTTCTCATCTTGATGAAGTATAGAAATCACAGAGATTACTGGAGAAATTGCAGAAGGTAGAAAAGGATACCTCCATTGGCCAAACATTGGCCCAACCCAAGGAAACCATTTGGATGGGTATTCTGGACTCTATGAATGAGATTTGGCCATCTATCCAAATCATCTTTGAACAGAAGGAGTTCATGGAAAAAGCCACAGAAACCATTGTTCAAGTAAGAGAAAACCTTGGAGAGATGCCCACAGAAGCCTCCAACATTATCAGATTTCTAAATTCCAAATCAAAATATGAGCTTGAAGAATTAGCAGTTAGTGACAGGACTGCCACTATTTTAGAAGTCAAAAATGTTGGCATTATGATACAGGTGTTGTCCTTGATGGCAACTCACTCAGATGAAAGATCATGGTGCAGCATGTCAACAACAAAGAATTACATATCAGACTACAAAGAATGAAGAAAGAGGGGTATACGCAGGTTCACCTTTACCAAGCTGCATATACACGTAGGTTACTGAACACAAGTTGCGTATATGTACACACGCACTTTTAGAGAAGGACAAGCACGTATATGCTGGAAAACTAACTTTTTGGTCCAAGGTATTTGGTCCAAGGTATTTTGATCGTGTTATTATTCCAAGGTATTTGGTCTGAGGTATTGACCCTAGGTACTTGGTCCAAGGTATTGGCCCTAAGTGGTGTTGGTCCATGGTATAGAGAAAGGCCTAAAAATATATAAGGAGGAGAAGATCATTAGGCCATGTTGTGCAAGTATTGAATATCTGATGAAGTATGAAATCTAGTATGCAAGTTATTGGCTTATGGTGCTTTTCTTGATTTGAACCAAGGATGAACTTTAGCGGTTGATGAGGGATAAGATCTAATGATGGATCATGATCTTAAGGCTTGAAATGAATTATCATTGTGTGGTTTGGTCATGTATAGTCTAGATCTAAATACTGACACATGTATTATTTTGTAAATGTTATGATCTGGGTATAATGAAAGTGTGGAATAGCTACAAAATTATGAATTAATACTTGTCGATGTGTATGCTGGTTGGCTTTGATAAATGCATGTATACATGCTGGTTCGACACATGGAAGTAGTGTATACCTTATGAAGTATGTTTCAGTTGTTTCTGTTTGCTGTTGCATAGTTGTGGGTTCTGCTTTGGGTTCTGGTGATTGTGTTTTGATGAAAGTACAAAAGCATGTTCAGATTGATTGATTGTGATTTGCTTCAGTGATGATGGGCCTTCATTGATTTAGTTGTGGGTGATTCAGAGATTGATGATTGAGTTTCAGTGATTGGTTAATGCAGATGTATTTGATGACTGTATTGTAGTTATGATGTTGTTGATGGATTCAGTAAGAAAATTGGATGAAATGTGGCCTTCAGATTATGGTTTTTTGTTCCAGGAGTATCCAGTATGAAAATTTATGAAACGTGGTCCCTAGAGGAAGAGAGAAGGTTGTAGCCTTCTGTAGGTTGTTGCCTACGTACTGGTAAACATATCGGCTAGTACAAGAGCCAGGGGATTGGAGCTCCCTTCTAGTAGAAGCTGGAAAATGAGTGAAGATTGGAGCCTTCAGTAGGCTAACACCTACGTACTAGTAAACAAATCGGCTAGTACAAGAGCTAGGGGGTTGTAGCTCCCTTCTAGTAGAAGCTGCAAAATGAGAGAAGGTTGTAGCCTTCTAGGTGGGTGCCTACGTATTGGTATGAGTCTACACCAGTACAAAATTGTAAATAGGTTTTTCTTATATTAAAAGAAGACAGCGGCAGGTGGTTTTTATCCCGCATTGGGTTTCCACCTTAAATCTTGGTGTTCATGTGTGTTTCTTGTGTATGATGGTTTGTTTTGATATTACTTCACATGGTTACTGTTTATATGGTTAATGAAGTATTGATAAAAGATCAACATAAGTTTGCTAGATATACGCTGGTTGCCTTAAACATAGTTGGGTGTACATGTGGGTTGCCTTCATTGAAGTAGCATATAGAAATCAGAGTGTGAAATTAAAAATATTATTGACTTGACTAATACTGATTCACCCCCCTCTTAGTATTATTTCCAACAAAGAAAGTATTGACTAAAAGGAATTGGATTGATCAGTTAGAGGAAAGATGTGAAACATTAGAGATGCATGTAAACATGATTTCTAACAGAATTGAAGCATTGATCCAGAAAGGGTTGCCCAACATTTATGTAATTAATGAGAAATTGATTACTTAGGAAGACTATGTCTTGAAAATGAAAGAAATGGCCAGAAGTAGTGTCAAGTTGAGTGGGATAAAGGGAAGTATGAAAAAAAAAAGAATTTTTAGAAATCATGGAAAATAATTTCTACATCCAGAATGAGGTAAAATTGTTTTTATAGTGAAGCCAACTTTTGAAAAATACACAGAGGTTGATAAGATTTACTAGAAGGTGATTAAATTAACCAAGCCCGCTGAAAAGAGATGGGCGGAACTTTGTGATTTACTGGATTAAAAAGGTAATTCAACTACAGTAAGACAACAGCCAGCACATTAGCCAACACAACAGTTAGCACATCAATGCAACACGGTTTCAAGTTCACTCAGAAACCAAATCCACCAAAATAGAGCCAACTTTCCTTCTAGCTATCGATGTGGCCTATTATTTTGCTAGAGATAAATATTATTTTTTTAATTAGGCTAATAATACAATGTCTGCTGAGACAATGATTTTGTAATTATTAGTATAAATACTTCACTGTTTCAAGTATTAAGGGTTGATTTCTGAATGTCATTTCCTTTTCATATTGTAATTTTTCAAAGTACTTGAGCATCAATAATACAGGGACATTTTACAGGATTCATGTGGTGTACCAAATGGTGATGTGTTTCTACTTTTTATTTGTTTAAACATTGGTTTTCTTTCGCTATTATTCTAAAAATCTCAATTACTTAACATAAATTGTGAACAATAGGATTTGTTATTTAGAGCACCATATTCTGGTTGTTGGTGATTTTAATGTTTTTTGCTGAAGTCAAAATAAGGAATTATTAATTGCTCCTTAATTTCAACTGAACCTTACATTATCTGCTATTTCACAATCCATCTAATATTCTGAAAGATCCAAATAGTACAACCTAGCTTGCCCTGTGAAACTCCTCTAAAATTTGATGCCAAATCTAGTTTAATCCATAGACTCCACATCCCAATGGAATTATGACAGTTTGATCAACCAAACAATTCAAATCAAAACAATGAGTACAATGATAACTAGCCTAAAATTTACACTAAAAACAAAGCTAAATTTTACAGAGAGATCACTCTCTGAAGCTGGCAGGGCTAGATACAAACTTCCAAAGTGGTTTTGATGTTGTCCTATGTGTTTATTCCCTCAACCTCAAAAATACAGAAGGACAACAATAGAAATGCAGGCTTCGTTCTTAAATGTTGTTGCCTTCAGCTTTCTTTAGTACAAGGATGTGCACAAAAATTCCTCTCTGGAATTTTCCAAGCTTTCCCTCAATGACTTCACTATCAACGCATGTCAATTGTCCAGTGTAGCTTTATAAGAGGTTTTGTGAGTGCTTCTCCCCAGAAATATAGCAAGTACATGTGAAAAATCATCAGTTGTGAATGATAATGTCATGTTCAAAAAGAAAAGATCCCCAAGAAAATTATGATGATCACCTTCTGGGAAGTTATCCCAACCTCTTTAGCATCTACATGAAGGATCCTCAATGTAATATGATGATCACCTTTTGTGTAGATTCCCACATCTCTTGTGTGACAATGTAATGGGTCCTCAACGACAATGTGATTATCACCTTCAGCTCAAATGTTCCTGTCTTGTCTACTCCAATTTCTATTTTCTCCAGTGTTTTTCCTCCATGTACATTATTAGATCATTCTCTACCTACATATCCTCCTTGTAATTGTTCATTCCCCCCTTTCTTTTTACCTATTATTCCTCCCTTATAGTTGCTCGAATCCCATCTTCAAGTTGTTATTTTCCAATCTGGCCATAAATCTTCATTTTGTTTGTGTTTGTCTGGGTAGGTTATTGCGGGCCAATCACATTGTGTCATGTAATTCTATGTCTCCCCATATTTTTTATCTATTAGTGTCTTTTTTGTTGTTGCAGTGGGTGGCCAACTCATTCTTGCATGTATCAAGTCACCAATGGGTGCCCTATGATTGTTGATGTGGCCATTCAACCTCTTTTGTGCACCTGTCATCCTCCCTGGCTTAGAAAAAACCATAAAAAATCCAAGGAATAGTCCCCCTCAACTCTGGAATCTGTGTCCGTAAACTAGGCCCCATTTTTTTTATCAAATAATTACATTATTTACAATGGTGGAGAAATGACCAGGGGCTATCATAGTCAAAAATTTCCCCTTGAACATATCACGTGAAAGTTGTTGAGGAGTATGCCATACATGACCTTTGTAGATATGTTGATAAAGAAATGGGAATGAGGTTCCCATTAGAGTAAACTATTGCACTCATATAAGTGAAATGGATGGTAGATTCCAATAAACATCAATCCATAAAAATAGTCAATAAACTTATTTCATAATACATCTCACATGGTTGAAATTTAAAAAATAAAAAAATTAATTAAACTACCACATTATTTTAAATTATTTTATTATAAAAAGAATTAATACATAAGTTAAATGTGTATACATTTGAAAATACATGGAACAAAATTCTTATCCATTAAGATTTACCCCCGCTTTGCAATGGATATTCTTAATCTATAAATAGGATTTGTTACAATACGATGACATATCAATACCACATGTCACAAAAACTATAACTCATTTCATATGACATTTACTACTATTAATATTTTAGAATATTCCAAAAAGGTTAAATCCCTGCCATCCAGCTAATAAATAATTATTGATAATTAAATTAAAATTTTAAGAGCATTATTCCAAAATAAAAATACTTATATGAATGATTAAGATTAACCAAAAATAATGAAAATTGATAAAATCAGATATTATTCATTCACCGAAATAAAATACGTTCACTAAACACGAGTAAAAGTTTCTTTTCAATTTTTATTTTATTTTATTTTTTTTTAATTAATCATTTGTTGAGTTTTATTTTTCTTCTATTTAATTGAGTTTTATTTGTCTTCTATTTAATTATACAAATTTCTAAATAGAGGTTGCAGTATCGAGCCATAAATCTCTTTCCTAAAGCAGGTGCATTGAATCAATGTAAGGAGAGATCAACTTTGAAAGAAGCAACACCATTAAAAGATAATTTCGCTCGGATTTATTTCTGACAAATAAGGTCTTGTTTAAGGCCATTTTTACGTGGATTTTATGTGGATGGCATTTTCAAGAGAAATAGAGATTCTGAACGGTTAAATAATCGACTTTTTTTTCCTTGACCGTCATATTTTAGGATATCCCTGAATCTGTAATAGATATAAGTTCAATAATTATTTAAAAGTTATACATTTTGGATTTTTTTTTGGAATTTGATTTTGTTAGTGAGATCTTAATTTTGGTAGTTTAAAATTAATTTTTAAACACCAAAATTAAAATAGAATAATCTATTGTCTTCTCCTTAATTACGCCGTAAGGCGTTTCCCTCTGAAATGAACTCCCCCAAATGCCCTTCTGTCCTAATCATAGCCGTTAGATCTTTTGTTAGACGATTGAACAAAAATCAGCCATCCAATTTAATAAAAAAATGTTTTAAAACATTAAAATACCCTTAAAAAAACTCCGCTCGACACCTGCGCGCTTTTTACCAAGGAGTTACAGGTAGAGTCCATTTGAATTCTTAGTGGAGTTTATGGCTCTCCTTAGATTTTCGATAGCATCCAGATTGCCGTAGTTAGCTACAGGACTTAGGGAGTCCATTACAGAAACAAAACTAGCTACATCACAACTACAAGAACAATGCTCTCCGCTCCACATCTGTGCGCAGAGCAGTTTATTGATTGTCTTGGCATCTCACGGCGATGAACAACGAGGCTTGGTGGCGTATGCTTGCAGCTTGATTTACATGCTTTTCTCTCTCCTGGTGATTTTCTGAAAGGTATTTGTTTCGGTGGCACAGATCTTTTCTAGTAATTGTTTGGCGTGGGAATGGGTGGAGAAAAACTCAACTACATTCGTGGGCTTTGGAAACAAATCCATTGTCAAGCTTTTGTAATGTTGTATAGAATATTTTCTTAAAAACGAGGCAAGAATTACCTTAAATTTTTAAAATCTTAACAGAATTTATGTTGTCTTTATGGTAGTCTTTCTGATCCATCGGCTTAATTTAATTTGATTTGTAGGCATTCTTTCTTTTGTTAACATAGATCTGTAATTCTAGACAGAGTAGGGGAGAGTTTTCCTCAACAAATTGCTTGCTAGCATCAGACAGATTTGACGTTAGAACTATATTGCTTATATTTCCTTGTCTCTTGTTATCAGCGTTCCCAAGAGCCATGGTCGCAGGTTTTGTCAAAACCAACAAAGAATTTCATGTCAAAGATATATAGATATATGTCTGTGGATGTGCCATTAATATTTTGTTAGCTGCATGTCTTGTATATCTTTACTAGTGGCGCTTCCTATCCTTCTCGTTCTGATATTTGTTGGTTTTACCAGAACAAACATATATATATAATATACTATATAGTATATAATATATATATATATATATATATTATATATATATATATATATATATATATATATATATAGCACTCTTTTGTTAACTTTTCTACAGTTTTGCAAAGATAGAGATAATTAAATGCAAATTTGACGTTTCAGATTAGGTAACAGGTGGTCATTTGAATGCTTCAACCATGTGGAGGGAAGAAGCTTGATTTATGGCTGCAATCTAGACTTCATGTCTTCATCCAATTGGTATTGGGCTAGTACATTCACATTGATGGTGGTATGCGGGAATGTGGTGGTTGCTCTAAGTCAATTGATGAATGTGGTGGAGGCAATTACAAGAGGTGTACCTATCTTCGCAGGCTTTCATATTGATAAAAACAATGTGGAAAATTTCGGTTGAGTTAGTTTCAAACCATAAAATCTACCCCAACTTCATCTAATGGGCTTCTAATATAGCCTTCTTTCCCACATTTTCTTGATTATAAAATAATGTCAAAGTAAAACCAGAGTTAGAAATATTTTTCAACAATAGTCACTTGCATCAGCTGATTATGATCTCGCTTGGTTTTCATCCTTATGGCTTAATATGGATGGACCATTTTCTGCAATATTAGGAAAGCCTACTGTGTCTTTGAAAGATCGATTTGATTAATGAAGGACATAAGTTAAAAATGCAGTGATCATCCTGTAAAAAAATATATATACTCTATATATATCAAAGCAGCACACTGAAGGCACTGAATTTGCCCATTTCAGACTCATATATGATATATCTATTCAAATGTTTACATAAACCAATATTTCATCCACAGTGGCTAAGAGTAGTATATATCAAAGAATGAAGGCACTGAACTTGCCCAATTCACTCATATATCTACTCAAATTTTTACACAAACCAATATTTCATCCACAATGGCTAAGAGTATATATCAAAGTGGCTAAGCGTAGTATATATCAAAGACTGAAGGCACTAAACTTGCCCAATTCACTCATATATCTACTCAAATTTTTACACAAACCAATATTTCATCCACAATGGCTAAGAGTATATATCAAAGTACCAGACTGAAGGCACTAAACTTGCCCATTTGAGACTTATATATCTATTCAAATATTTAAACAAATCAATGTGTGATCCACAGTGGCTAAGAGTATCTATCAAAGTAGCAGACTGAAGGCACTGAACATGCCCATTGCAAAATTCAGACTCATATCTTTCAAACTTTTACACAAACCAATGTTTCATCCACATAGGCTAAGAATATATATCGAAGTAGTAGACTGAAGGCACTGAACTTGCCCTTTTCAGATTCATATATCTATTCAAACTTTTACATAAACCAGTGTTTCATCCACAGTGGCTCGTGATTTTCAAAATATTTATATATGCCATAATAAGCACTTCACGAATCAACTAGGAATTGAAGGCACTTGCACAAAGAATATAATAACAGAAAACCAACGTATTCTTGCACAATAATATTATTGATGATAACACTATGCATAAATTGCTATTGCTTTGTTGTAAGCCAGAGCAGGATCTTGATCTTCCTTGGCACAGATGTTACTATCACATGGACTAAGATGAATTTTTGCAGCCCCATTCCTCAATCCAACTTTATTCCTTCTCAATTTTGGGGCCATGAGAATCTGATAGCAGCCAACAGCTTTCTTCTTCTCCTTCTCAACCATCTCACAACCATCTTTCTACTTTTCTTGATCTTTTCCCTATTCCTTGCATGCACTACTGTTGAAGTCTTGACAGTGGGATTGCTGTTCTTTGGCATCAACAACATTATTAGGTTTAATGGACAATAATTTTCCCACAAATGAAGGCCTGGGTTCGATAGGATTCCCCATCAAACCTCTGAAACCATAGCCCCCCTAGTTGCAGGGATGAATCTATTCATTCTGTGAAGATCTACTCCATCAAGAATCATGGTGCCAAGGTTGAGAATGCCCTGTGGGTGACCAAAAGGACAACGGACCTGTAGTGCCAAGAAACTCATCCCACTGAAATCTGTGCTCCCGTAGCCCTGGAGGAGAGTGGAAAGCAAGACCCTCACAGTGCCTAGCATGGTATCCCTGAGGCAACCCACGCAGTATATCTCCATCATCACAGCAGAGGTTTCACAACGAAGAAAACTCTCTTCCACTCTGAATATGGCCATGTCGTTCCAAGTAGGGTTTGTGCCCCCTATTCTGTCAATTTGCGTCGTCAGTTTTTTCTCGAAATTGATCCATACAACACAGTAGGTCTGCATCATGCCAAAAAGATGCATCTCCTTCAGATCTTGAGCTGAGATGATGTTAAGCTCCAGCTGTGTGTAAGCTTCCCCCATGATGTAGAGTGAATTTACTGCACAAGGAAACGCAACATTTAGAGACCACCCTGATTGAAATTACAGGAGAAGAAATGCCATGAATGAAATCTTTTAAAATCTGAACATTGTATAGAACTGACTTATAAGACAAAACACATCATAGACTCTCTAGCTCATGATGATGAAAGCAAATGGAAATCAGTGCAGAAGGCCACCCCAAAATGGTCATGATCGAAGCCAAGAAGCAGAAAAACCCATCCATAGATACAACAATAATGGAACAAACAAAAACAAATTTGTACCAAATCCATTTGTTGTTTCATTTTAGAATTTTATTGTTGTAATTTCCATTTCAAAACTCCATTAATTCACCGGCACCTATAGTCTCAGGCTCTCATATTCATAAAAACAATGTAGAAAATTTTGCTTGAGTTAGTTTTAGATTATAAAATCTACCCATTTCAAAACTCCATTGCTTCACCTGCACCTATCTTCTCAGGCTCTCATATTGATAAAAGCAATGTAGAAACTTTTGGTTGTTAGTGTTAGACTATAAAATCTACCCATTTCAAAACTCCATTGCTTCACCTGAACCTATCTTCTCAGGCTTTCATATTGATAAAAACAATGTAGAAAATGTTGGTTGAGTTAGTTTCAAACCATAAAATCTACTGCAACTTCATCTAATGGGCTTGTAATATAGCCTTCTTTCCCACATTTTCTTGATTATAAAATAATGTCAAAGTAAAACGAGAGTTAGAAATACTTTTCAACAATAGTCACTTGCATCAGCTGATTATTATCTCGTTTGGTTTTCATCATTTTCTTGATTATAAAATACTGTCAAAGTAAAACGAGAGTTAGAAATATTTTTCAACAATAGTCACTTGCATTAGCTGATTATTATCTCGCTTGGTTTTCATCCTTATGGCTTAAAATGGACGGACCATTTTCTGCAAGATTAGGAAAGCCTATTGTGCCTTTGAAAGATCGATTTGATTAATAAAGGACATAAGTTAAAAATGCAATGATCATCTTGTAAACAAATATATATACTCTATATATATCAAAGTAGCAGACTGAAGGCACTGAATTTGCCCATTTCAGACTCATATATGATATATTTATTCAAATGTTTACATAAACCAATATTTCACCCACAATGGCTAAGAGTAGTATATATCAAAGACTGAAGGCACTGAACTTGCCCAATTCACTCATATATCTACTCAAATTTCTACACAAACCAATATTTCATCCACAGTTGCTAAGAGTATATATCAAAGTAGCAAACTGAAGGCATTGAACTTGCCCATTTGAGACTTATATATCTATTCAAAGTTTTAAACAAACCAATGTGTGATCCACAGTGGTTAAAAGTATCTATCAAAGTAGCAGACTGCAGGCACTGAACATGCCCATTGCAAAATTCAGACTCATATCTATTCAAACTTTTACACAAACCAATGTTTCATCCACATAGGCTAAGAATATATATCGAAGTAGCAGACTGAAGGCAATGAACTTTCCCTTTTCAGATTCATATATCTATTCAAACGTTTACATAAACCAGTGTTTCATCCACAGTGGCTCGTGATTTTCAAAAT
The DNA here is from genome assembly GCA_000404065.3 of Pinus taeda. NCBI lineage: Eukaryota > Viridiplantae > Streptophyta > Pinopsida > Pinales > Pinaceae > Pinus > Pinus taeda. The sequence goes on from APFE031689630.1 coordinate 35,958, forward strand.
ATTTATGTATGCCATAAGAAGCACTTCACGAATCAACTAGGAATTGAAGGAACTTGCACAAAAAATATAATAAAAGAAAAACAACGTATTCTTGCACAATAATATTATTGATGATAACACTATGCATAAATTGCTATTTCTTTGTTGTAAGCCAGAGCAGGATCTTGATCTTCCTTGGCACAAATGTTACTGTCAGATGGACTAAGATGAATTTTTGCAGCCCCATTCCTCAATCCAACTTTATTCCTTTTCAATTTTGGGGCCATGAGGATCTGATAGCAGCCAACAACTTTCTTCTTCTCCTTCTCAACCATCTCACCACCATCTTTCTGCTTTTCTTGATCTTTGCCCTGTTCCTTGCATGCACTACTGTTGAAGTCTTGACAGTGGGATTGTTGTTCTTGGGCATCAACAACATTATTAGGTTTAATGGACAGTAATTTTCGCACAAATGAAGACCTGGGTTCGACAGGATTCCCCATCAAATCTCTGAAACCCACAGCCCCCCTAGTTGTAGGGATGAATCTGTTCATTCTGTGAAGATCTACTCCATCAAGAATCATGGTGCCAAGGTTGAGAATGCCCTGTGGGTGACCAGAAGGACGACGGACCTGCAGTGCCAAGAAACTCATCCCACTGAAATCTGTGCTCCCGTAGCCCTTGAGGAGAGTGGAAAGCAAGACCACCTTGAATGATGACTCCAATCCTCAAATATCAATATAGTCTCCAACCTACTCTCTCACAAGGCTCCAACCTTGTATGAGGACTCCAATCGTCAAATATAAATCTAGGCTTCAACTTGGTCTTCAAAGTCTTATTCAAATCTGCTTTAAGAAGGACTACAATGTCTGCTCCAAATTTTTACTCCAATACTCTTCCAATCTGCACTAAAAGTGAGCCCTAGATTTTCTGCTCGAAATCTTTTCAAGTCTGCAACAAGGAATCTCCAAGTCTGCTTCAAGAGAGGCTACAATGTTGCTCCAAAAGTTAACCCAATGTCTACCCCAAAAGGTACTTCTTCTACTTCTGGTTCAAGATTTGTTCAATAGGCTTCAAGATTTCTCCAAAAAACTCTCCAAGATGTTGATTCAAGGCTTATTCAAAAAGCTTCAAATTATGTTCAAGAGGTTGATACATAATATCTTTAGAAGCTACTCCAAAGCTCTTCAAGGGTTACTGAGAGTCATTCCAAGTACATCACTCTACATCACTGGTTTGAGATCATTGCACTGGTCAATGTTCTGATTTGGAGCTCAAAACATAGAACCTATTTGCACAATCGCATTGATTCCTCACTTCTTTCGGACTTGCATCAACTGAGCATGGCCAGTTTTCCTAATCAACAGAGATCTAAGCCTTGCATATTACGCTTTGCAATCGACTTCTTAAACTGTTCAATTAAACTGTTATATGTACCTTCGCTGACAACTTGAAGGAGGTCTAAAATTTTTATTCAAACAGGCTGAATAGAACTTCAGATGATGTGTCTCAGAGAGACCTTAAATATAGCGAAATACATACAAACTTTTCTTTTAGAAACCAGGTGAACATCAAAACGTTGTCTCAGAGGATAATTCAGAAAACTCGAGCCTTCTTCAAGAACTTGAACAGCCTCAAACTTGATTAGAAAGAGCTTTAGAAGGAACAAGATATACCTAGCAATATCACAGAACAAAAACTTTGGTCTCTGCTTCAAAATAGGTCTATTTAATGCGGCCTCCTTTCATTTTAGGGCTTAGGTCTGCATTTGTTATCACTGAGTTGCTTCTCATATCTCATTGACCGGTTCTTTTTCTTCAACAAATTCAGTGCCAAATAGGGAGATGAGGTGCTTATTTATATTAGTTCAATCCACAGTGAACCGTCATGACTATAGGAGGAGGTCAACTTGAGTTTAATTTGAGCTGACTCCTACAATTGATAGTAAATCCATGCTTTTGATATTGCTTTGTGATTTTTATGCCAGTACGATCCCATTTGGGTTGTGCTCATATAGCTTGTTTTAGTTAGTTTCAAACCATAAAATCTACCCCAACTTCATCTAATGGGCTTGTAATATAGCCTTCTTTCCCACATTTTTTTGATTATAAAATAATGTCAAAGTAAAACGAGAGATAGAACTATTTTTCAACAATAGTCACTTGCATCAGCTGATTATTATCTCACTTGGTTTTCATCATTTTCTTGATTATAAAATACTGTCAAAGTAAAACGAGAGTTAGAAATATTTTTCAACAATAGTCACTTGCACCAGCTGATTATTATCTCGCTTGGTTTTCATCCTTATGGCTTAATATGGATGGACCATCTTCTGCAAGATTAGGAAAGCCTATTGTGCCTTTGAAAGATCGATTTGATTAATGAAGGACATAAGTTAAAAATGTAGTGATCATCCTGTAAACAAATATATATACTCTATATACATCAAAGAAGCAGACTGAAGGCACTGAATTTGCCCATTTCAGACTCATATATGATATATCTATTCAAATGTTTACATAAACCAATATTTCATCCACAGTGGCTAAGAGTAGTATATATCAAAAACTGAAGGCATTGAACTTGCCCAATTCACTCATATATCTACTCAAATTTCTACAAAAACCAATATTTCATCCACAGTGGCTAAGAGTATATATCAAAGTAGCAGACTGAAGGCACTGAACTTCCCCATTTGAGACTTATATATCTATTCAAAGTTTTAAACAAACCAATGTGTGATCCACAGTGGTTAAGAGTATCTATCAAAGTAGCAGACTGAAGGCACTGAACATGCCCATTGCAAAATTCAGACTCATATCTATTCAAACTTTTACACAAACCAATGTTTCATCCACATAGGCTAAGAATATATATCGAAGTAGCAGACTGAAGGCACTGAACTTTCCCTTTTCAGATTCATATATCTATTCAAACTTTTACATAAACCAGTGTTTCATCCACAGTGGCTCGTGATTTTCAAAATATTTATGTATGCCATAACAAGCACTTCACGAATCAACTAGGAATTGAAGGCACTTGCACAAAGAATATAATAACAGAAAACCAACGTATTCTTGCACAATAATATTATTTATGATAACACTATGCATAAATTTCTATTGCTTTGTTGTAAGCCAGAGCAGGATCTTGATCTTCCTTGGCACAGATGTTACTGTCAGATGGACTGAGATGAATTTTTGCAGTCCCATTCCTCAATCCAACTTTATTCCTTTTCAATTTTGGGGCCATGAGGATCTAATAGCAGCCAACAGCTTTCTTCTTCTCCTTCTCAACCATCTCACCACCATCTTTCTTCTTTTCTTGATCTTTGCCCTGTTCCTTGCATGCACTACTATTGAAGTCTTGACAACGAGATTGTTGTTCTTGGGAATCAACAACATTATTAGATTTAATGGACAGTAATTTTCCCACAAATGAAGGCCCTGGGTTCGACAAGATTCCCCATCAAATCTCTGAAACCCACAGCCCCCCTAGTTGCAGGGATGGATCTGTTCATTCTGTGAAGATCTACTCCATCAAGAATCATGGTGCCAAGGTTGAGAATGCCCTGTGGGTGACCAGAAGGATGACGGACCTACAGTGCCAAGAAACTCATCCCACTGAAATCTGTGCTCCCGTAGCCCTTGAGGAGAGTGAAAAGCAAGACCACCTTGAATGATGACTCCAATCCTCAAATATCAATATAGTCTCCAACCTACTCCCTCACAAGGCTCCAACCTTGTCAACTTGGTCTTCAAGGTCTTATTCAGATCTGCATTAAGAAGGACTACAATGTCTGCTCCAAATTTTTGCTCCAATACTCTTCCAATCTGCATCAAAAGTGAGCCCCAGATTTTCTGCTCCAAATCTTTTCAAGTCTGCAACAAGGAATCTCCAAGTCTGCTTCAAGAGAGGCTACAATGTTGCTCCAAAAGTTAACCCAAGGTCTGCCCCAGAAGGTACTTCTTCTACTTCTAGTTCAATATTTGTTCAATAGGCTTCAAGATTTCTCCAAAAAACTCTCCAATATGCTGATTCAAGGCTTATTCAAAAAGCTTCAAATTCTGTTCAAGAGGTTGATACATAATATCTTTAGAAGTTGCTCCAAAGCTCTTCAAGGGTTACTGAGAGTCATTCCAAGTACATCACTCTACATCACTGGTTTGAGATCATTGCACTAGTCAATGTTCTGATTTGGATCTCAAAACATAGAACCTATTTGCACAATCACATTGATTCCTCACAGTGCTCCACTATTCATCATTTATTCCATTGTACATACCGACACTTATTTCGGACTTGCATCAACTGAGCATGGCTAGTTTTCCTAATCAACAGAGATCTAAGCCTTGCATATTACCCTTTGCAATCGACTTCTTAAACTGTTCAATTAAACTGTTATATGTACCTTCGCTGACAAATTGGAGGTCTGAAATTTTTATTCAAATAGGCTGAATAGAACTTCAGATGATGTGTCTCAGAGAGACCTTAAATCTAGCGAAATACATACAAACTTTTCTTTTAGAAACCAGGTGAACATCAAAACATTGTCTCCGAGGATAATTCAGAAAACTCGAGCCTTCTTCAAGAACTTGAACAGCCTCAGACTTGATTAGAAAGAGCTTTAGAAGGAACAAGATATACCTAGCAATATCACAGAACAAAAACTTTGGTCTCTGCTTCAGAATAGGTCTATTTAATGCGGCCTCCTTTCATTTTAGGGCTCAGGTCTGCATTTGTTATCGCTGAGTTGTTCCTCAAATCTCATTGACCAGTTCTTTTTCTTCACCAAATTCAGTGCCAAATAGGGAGATGAGGTGCTTATTTATATTAGTTCAATCCACAGTGAACCGTCATGACTATAGGAGGACGTCAACTTGAGTTTAGTTTGAGCTGACTCCTGCAATTGATAGTAAATCCATTCTTTTGATATTGCTTTGTGATTTTTATGCCAGTACGACCACATTTGGGTTGTGCTCATATAGCTTGTTTTCGGACTTTCTACCATGCTTGGAATGAATAGCTTTCTACTTTCTTTCATTTTGGTGTATTAAACTTCAATGATTACTATTGTTTTATGCTGGTTGTATTATTTTATGTTTATCGTACTGTTAGAGCACAAGGAATTATTATTACCCAGAATAAACTTCAGAAATTTCAACCTTGAAAGACTCATTAATTTCACCAAAAAACTCGAATTGTGTGGATTTAAACTCAACATCCAGACCACACAAATCAACAAATCTCCTAAACATTTCAAGCATGTAATGTCCTCTTCAAATTGAGGATTAATGAGAGACGAATTGGCCTATCCAATCTGTAGGCTATAGTCTTGATAAAGGGATAAAAACACAATGTTTCCCAATTTGAGGCAAAAATTTGGTCGACTGGGACCAAAGAACCCAAAACTAGGGGTTGCACTCACAATCCCTCACATCTTGAAGCCCATGGAGAAATCTATAAATATGAGAGGAGTTGAGATAATGATCATCTTATGGATCAAATCATTTGTTTTCTTGAGCTTTAGCTCTGAGGGTTTTAAGACCCCTTACCTCTCCTATCAATTTTGGTAGTGAAAGATCCCACCCTAGTTGATAAACCATCTTTTTCTTATTTCTATTCTAACACAATAAAGAGTAACATCTTCCAAAAATGATAAGTTATTGGATTGAAGGTTAAAACACTGGAAGCTCAGTTGGGAAGAAGATCGAAGTCCCTGTGGCATTCTAATGAAGTTTTGGACAAAGGCCACCCCAAATGGTCATGATCGAAGCCAAGAAGCAGAAAAACCCATTCATAGATACAACAATAATGGAACAAACAAAAACAAATTTGTACCAAATCCATTTGTTGTTTCATTTTAGAATTTTATTGTTGTAATTTCCATTTCAAAACTCCATTACTTCACCTTCACCTATAGTCTCACGCTCTCATATTCATAAAAACAATGTACAACATTTTGCTTGAGTTAGTTTTATATTATAAAATATAGCCATTTCAAAACTCCATTGCTTCACCTGCACCTATCTTCTCAGGCTCTCATATTGATAAAATAAATGTAGAAAATTTTGGTTGTTAGTGTTAGACTATAAAATCTACCCATTTCAAAACTCCATTGTGTTTCCTGGACAGTCACGGTAGCATCTGTAGGTGATTCTCGCTGCATTCTTGAATCGCCTGGAGGGTTGGTTTCTCTTTTAACTGTTGATCATAGGCTTGAGGCCAATCTTGAAGAGTAAGATTCTTACCATGATACAAAACAAACCATGACCCTTTGTGCTATACGAGTATCTATATTCCTTTGGTTGGTTGATTGTGGAAACCAGTCTTTGTTTAGCCAGTTTATTGTTTCAAGATCTTGATTTGTATTGATATATGAAACTGTAGGAGAGAGCGCATAATGGCCAGTGGTGGTGAGATTGGTAGATTGAATACTGTTGGTGGAGCCGAGGTAGGAATCTGCACAATCCTTTGTGGGATATATAGACATAAAGAAGTAAATTTACATACTACAATAAAGGCTCGTAAAACTTGACCGTGCTTCTTTTGTGAAAATTTATGATTGCAAGAAGGTCATCAAATTCTCCCTTTTATCTGACATGGGCCTAATACCAGGCATATTCAATTGGACAACAATGGAGACTGTTCTTCCAGTTCGGGTAGAGTTGGATGGCTCTGCCTTAAAAAAGTTGATGAGAGCTCAGATGGAAGTGTCTCGAACAATGGAGATCAACAACAAGGAACTTTTGTGACATTAAATGGAGATCTTGACATGGAATTAGATAAGCTACTCAGAGCCTCTGCATATATATTGGGTGCCAGTGATTATACTATATTGTATAAGGCAGTTCTGGAAGATGGGATGACTTTTGCAGTAAGGCAACTTGGTGATGGTGGTTTGGAAAGGTACAAGGATTTTGAAGCAGAAGCTAAAGCAATCGGTAGGGTTAAACATCCCAAAATTGTTCGCCTCCGAGCTTTCTATTGGGGTATAGAGGAAAAATTGCTGGTTTATAACTACATTCCACATGGAAGCTTGGCAAATGCCTATTATGGTGGGTTCTCTTGTTCTCTTTTTTCCATTTCATGTATATTTGCACGAAATCTCGTTCAATTCATTTCTGCAGGGTTGTTTTTTATTTATTTTTAACAAAGATAGCCCTTCAATCGCTTGCATATTATGAGTTTCTTATGTATTCCACAATCTCCCCTATTTAGCTACTGTTGGTAAACACAAGCCTGCATATAATGAGTTCCTTATGGCTTCCATACTTTTCCCCTGTTTAGCTATTGCTGGTAACCACTAGATATTCAATGACATTTGATCCCAAGACCTCCTTGAGTGTTTGCACTAAAGCATCTTCTAACCAAGCTAATCCTTGGGGCTATCTCTGCTATATTGTTATCAACTAACCTTGGTGGCATTTGATATTATAGTGAATTTTCATTTGCTATTATTCCAAATAGTCTGTAGGCTTATTCAGAAGTATCCCACTGGCTTGGTAATTACACAAGTCCCTGAAATTGAAGTCATCACCAGTAAGGTTGATTTGTCCATGCCTTTTAGAATGACCGTGTATGAAATTGTAGACCTTGAAAGTCTTTTCTATATTTTCTAAAGGATACAAACACCAAGAATAAGAAAATGAAGGGAAGTGAAAGTTGGAGGTTGTTTATTCCTTTGGGGTTATTTTTCTAAAGATTCTTACTGGTAAGCCACCTTCAGATAAGGACTTTGCAGCATGGGGTCAAAAATTTATTGATGACAAGCATCGCCTTTTGCGCATCATAGATCCTACTCTTCGACCAAAGGTTGAAGGAAGGGAAGAAATCTCAATGTTTGTGGGGATTTCATTGAATTTTGCTTCTGCTTCCCCTCAAAAGAGACCATCAATGAAGGAGGTATTGCATTTTTTAGAAAAAATGCCATCATCCACAACCGACTAACCAATTCTTTCTTCCTATGTAGCATCATTGCTTTGACATAAGTTGGACAAAGATGAGGACTTACACCCACATTCCATATTCAACAGCTCTACTTATACATTGACATAACTCATATAGACACCTCTATGATTGGGACTTAGCAACAGACAAACTCTGCTGTCAACTTAGCTACTTATGAAATGGCCAGAGTCTTCTTAAAAATTTCAATATTTCTACAGTTGAGGATTGTAGCAAAGCTCAGGGATCAAACTTAACTCCATGCTTATGAGGCATCCGCGTTTTCACAGTTTACTTGCAGCTCATTCTCAGTTTTAATGGGAAGGTGATATATGGTGTATTATTGTTGCAGTGGCAGGGGATGAATTTTAATTGCTGGTTGGACCAAAAGATATTGATGCAAATCAATATTGAAAATTAGATTTATTGGTTCAGCTATAGTTTGCATATACAAAGAAGAAACTGCTCTTTTTTTCAGCTTAGAATATTTATATATACATGTTCATCTCAGCAACAAATGCTAATTTATCAAAACCATGAGAATGCTACACAGATTCCTTCATAAGCCTTCTTAGGAAGACCATGAAATAAGACAAGTGACCCTGTGCTTGTATTTGTATCTTATTCTACATAACATCTTCTTACTTAGCTGGAGAACAATTGGCTGCAGTATTTATATCAGTTTCCGTGGAATGTTTCTGCTGTTATATATTGAACAAGTCCATTATACCATATTCCTGGTAAGCCATATTTTATTGATGACTGCATTAATTACTTCAGTTTGGAGATTGAACACATCATAATGACTCAATTAATTACATTACAGTATTGGGATATTGTGTTACATCATAACAGTATTTTTTGAGTCGGTAGGCGTGGCAGCCCTATGATGCTTGCAATTTAGCGAGGAGGGGGAGAAGATGATGCCGATGAAGATAAAGTAGGCGAACGGGAATGGAAATGGGGTTGTGTATGGGAGGAAAGGTTCGATGGTGCCCTTGGCATAACTTTTGAAGCATGAGCTCAAAAATGAGAAGATCGAGAAGCCGACTATTCGACATGGCCAGGCGGGCCAAAGTAAGAAAGGAGAGGACTTCACTCTTATGAAATTGGAATGCCAGAAAATTCCAGGGGACGGGTCCTCTACCTTTGTTGTTTTTGCGGTATGTTCTATTGTTCAGCTTATCCTTTTTAGATCCTTTCACATTAACATTGACTAACACTATATCTCTCCAATCTTGTACGAAGGTCATCAAACTCTCCCTTTTATCTGCCATGGTTGGCCAGGATTAAAATTGCAAAGGGAGTAGCCAGAGGCCTAGCTTATTTACATGAAAGGAAGTTTGTTCATGAAAATATTAAGCCAAGCAACATCCTTCCGTGCTTTGACATGGAGCCATACATAGTAGATTTTGGGCTACAAAATCTACTGAACACTGCCAATGTCAAGTATAGTAGCTCTGCTATCCACCTAAGGAACCTTGAAGGTATATTTTCAGGGAGCAAACGCTCCACAGGCTCCCGCGATAGCCTGCAAACAACACCTGATCTGCTGGGCAGTTCAAGCACATCCAAGAACTTTGTATTTCCTTACCAGGCCTGAAAGGCATTGAAAACTCTCAAACTCAACCAAAAGTGGGATGTTTATTCCTTTGGGGTTATTTTTCTGGAGATTCTTACTGGGAAGCCGCCTTCAAATAAGGATTTTGCAGCATGGGGTCAAAACTTTGTTGATGACAAGCATCGCCTTTTGCGCATCATAGATCCCCACCATTTTAAAAACTTATCATTTCTTTATCCACTCACTATATGAGTTCCATTGGGAGTGTAGAGCCTTACAACAATAATATATTAGTGCAATTTTCAAAATTTCATATAATCTACTAATTATCAGTACTAAACTCTTTATAAATGAAGTTGAAACACTAAAAAACGATGCTTGCTTTTTAATTTAAAAGAGAATTGTCATGGTAAATTGGTATAAGAATATTAGTAGAAAAAATCACCTAGTTATAAGCCTAAATATTGGCAAAGGCTAATTCTTCATGTGGCATAATCAATTAACCATGTGATCTTGCTACATGATGCAAAAAAAATGACCCATGGATCCTAATACTTTTTAGGGTTCTTTTTCAATTCAATAAGCTTTTCTTCTTCTGCCTGAGATGGTAAAGATAATGACTCAAGAATGACTCTAAGCTTCCTAGATAACCAAATTCTCAACATACCTTGCAATTTCCACACTAGCCACTTACGGATTTTCAAACATCAATGATTAGATAATAAATAATGGATGGGCATAAAAAAACATAGACATTAACACCAAAAATAATAATAATCACATGAACCTACTGAGAAAGCGGAAACACATAAGATATCATATTCACATTGGATACTTTGGAGAAAGGCAATCTTGAGTACCACGATCAAATAAAGAAACACCAGACTACGGGAGAAGTGAGTGTTAATTTTTAAAATTTTGATATAAACATTGGTTTTCAAGAGAAATTGCAATTAACAATGTACAAATTACCGAATAAATAATTACCAATTAAACTTTTAAGTCACCTTTTAAAAGTGCAATTAAGTTGACATTTCATCTTGTCATTCAATTGATGGACACTGAATATTAAATATAAGATAAATATATAGGAGTAGCATGTGAGTGTCAGTTTTATAAAGAAGATTCTTTTTATTATTAATCAAAATATAGATAGTTAGTTTCATTTTAAAGGGTTATAAATATGAGTTATAAATACAAGAGTTAAAAGGTTGTAAATATTTGAAGGGTTGTAAATATGAGTTATTAATTGTTTTTACTCAAAACCTGATAAGTAGCAATTTAGCAATTTCTTTTTAATTGAGTGACTCAAATTCATGTTTCTTTCGGTTGAAGGTAAACCCACTAAAGTGGAAAAAATTGTGATGCCAATAATTAGAGGGATTGTCATCATGGGGTGATAAGAAATTTAATATTCCAAGAAGAGGAGGTAGTAGTAGACCCTAAATAAATTAGCAATGCAACAACATAAATGTTTGCAACAAATTTAGAGAGATCCACCTTGTTGAATAATGCACACACTACATGGATAATGGATTTCCGCACTTTATGCCTTATGGCGTTTTCTTTGCAACATCTCGTGCAAATGCTAGTTATACAAATTTCTAAATGGAGGTTGTAGTATTGAGCATAAATCTCTTTCCTAAAGCAGGTACATTGAAACAATATTAGGAGAGATCAACTCTTTAATTATACAAATTTCTAAATGGAGGTTGCAGTATTGAGCCATAAATCTCTTTCCTAAGGTAGGTGAATAGAAACAATATTATGAGAGATCAACTTTGAAATCAACTTTGAGAGAAGCTTTAAGAATTAAAGCTTTGTTTAAGGATATTTTTATATGGATGGTAAGGATTAAACTATTGACTTTTCTTTGAATCATCAGATTTCAAGATATTTCTGAATTTACAATGGATAGAAGTTTAATATTTTTTAAGCATTATATATATTGGATATTTTTTTTGGAAATTTGAATTTTTGAGTAAAATCTTTATTTTTTAATTTTAAAATTGATTTTTATTATATATATGATTCAATACCTCAAATTTTTTTTAAACTAAAATAGTGAAGAGTTCACCACTTCAACTTGTAATATCAACGTTCTGTCGTTCTGTCGACCAAAACCTCCCCAATATATAACAAATAAACTGCAGTGAGAATTGCAGTGAGAATTAGACCAGGACATATGGGGCGTATGACGACCAAAGCATAGAGCGGCCATAGGTGAAGGTGAATCGTTCTACTTTCGTCTGAATCTCTCTATATGTAGTAATGTGAATGGCAGCAAAAGCGTCTGCCACGGCTTCCTCCGGCTCCTTCCCCTGCGGCATTCAAACTCTTTCTTTCCTAATGCATTCGCACCGGCTCGCAAAATCAAATCTAAATCCATGGAGCGTTGACGAAATTCAAAATTGAAACTCAATTCAGAAAAGATCCATGGGTTCTACAAGCCAGTGAGCATTCATAATTGGCATGCACAGAGTCACAGACTCATCAACCGACTACATAGTCCGTACCATCCGATGTTTGACTGCCTGAAAATATTATCCACATGTGCCAATAGCGGAAGGTTTGTTCAGGTGAATCACTCTGGCGTGTCGTGTTGTGTGACGTAATGGGGTTTGTTCAGGCCAAAATCGAACCGTTGGCATATACAGCCCCCGCCCGATTAATGCCTTATACCATGTTTAATATTTGTTGCAATCGCAAAGACCTAGTGTATAAGTCCAGAGTGCCCGAGAATCGAGATAAAGTTTTGGAGTTGTGGGACCAAGTGTATAAGCCCACAGCCCGACAACTAGTTTTGAACCTGTGGGACCAAGTGTATAAGTCCAAAGCCCAGTTGTAAGTTTTGAACATGTGGGACAGAGTGTATAAGGCTGAAGCTCGAGAAAATTTTTTGGAGCTGTGGGACCAAATGCATAAAGCCCAAGCCCGAGAAAAGGTTTTGGAGCTGTGGGACCATGTGTATAAGGAAAAAGCCCGAGATAAAGTTTTGGAGTGGTGCGATCAAATGTATAAGGTCAAAGCCCGAGATGAAGTTTTGCACCTGTCGGACAAGTGTACAAGGCCAAAGCCTGAGATGAAGTTTTGCACCTATTAGACCAAGTGTATAAGACCAAATCCTGAGATGAAGTTTCGAAACTGTGGGACCAAGTGTATAAGGCCCAAGCCCGAGATGTAAGTTTTGCACCTGTGGGAACAAGTTTATAAGGCCGAAGTCCGAGATGTGAGTTTTGGAGTTGTGGGACCAACAGTAGGACCAAGTTTATGAAGCCCAACCCCGCGGTGAAGTTTTGGAGCTGTAGGACCAAGTGTATGAGACCAAAGCATGAGGTGAAGTTTTGGAGCTGTGGGACCCAAGTGAATAAGGCCCATGCCCGAGAAGAAGTTTTGCTGATGTGGGACGAAGTGTATAATGCCAAATACCGAGGTGAAGTTTTAGCGCTGTGGGACCAAGTGAATAAGGCCAAAGCCCGACACGCAGTTTTGGAGCTGTAGGACCAAGTGTAAGACTACGATTCTCAGCTTGAGTTGTGACATTACCAAAGTCGTAGACAAAAATGTTTTGGAGAAGCGCAAGACCAAGATTTTTAACTTCCGCTGCAAGAATGAATGAAGGGATTTTAATGAAGTCTGTGAGACCATGAGTTTCCGAGTACTCTTATTAAAATTTCAAGTTTTTCTCTAATTTACTCTTTTGTCATGAATTTTGACCAAGAAGTTAATAGTTTTGGTAATTTTAGTGAATAATTTTTTTAAATAATCTATTTTCAAAGTGTTATTAAATTGATTATGAATATTTTTATAAGTTGGCAAATCGAAAAGTGTTATTAAATTGATTATCAATATTTTTATAAGTTGGCAAATCTATAATGTATTGCCATTCTATTTCAACCTTTCTTTTTCTACAAAAGATGTAGATTTTTTCTTCTCACTCTTCTTTCACATCTGAGACAATAAGTCTGAAAATCTATAATGTAGTGCCATTCTATTTCAACCTCTCTTTTCTTACAAAGGATGCAAATTCTTTCTTCCCACTCTTCGTTCACATCTGAGATGATAAGACGCGGTCCTCAACTCACTCTTCTTTCAGAGTTGTCCATCTGCTTGTTTCACATCTGAGATGATGAGGCCGGTCCTCAACTCATTCTTCTTTCGGAGTTGTCCATCTGCTTGTTTCACATCTAAGATGATAAGACCTGGTCCTCAACTGTGTTATTAATAATGTAGTATTTCCTGTAATTTTGACACCCAAATGTGCTATTAATAGTCTAGCAGGTAATTTTGGCACTCAGAGTCCGGGAATGTGAAGAATTGATGTACAGACCTACAATTGAAGAAACATTAAGCGTATAAATGATGTAGAAACCAACAAAGATAATTAAGAACAAAAATAAAGCGGAGCAGGCGAGAGTAAGTTACCAACCCGTTGGTGTCGTCTTGCAGTGACCACCCAGAGAGATTCGACAGTGCGAAGAGAGCAGCCTTCCAATCATGGATTTCTTGCGAGCCATATTCCCCACGGCTCTCATGCGCTTGGAATGCCTCAGCAAACGGGCTGCCATGAGATTGATCTGGATGCCGAACTTGAGGACTGACATTGTAAAACAGAGGGACGGCTATGGCCGACCGCTTCTTCCCCTTTTCCTGTACTTGGCGTACGATAACAGAGACTTCTCTGAGGCACCATGCAGATTCTGCATAATTGGTGGAGAATATGGGAATCAGAATGCGACTGTTCTGAATTGCGTGGTGTAAGCCTATGCATATGTCATTTCCCCTCTGGAGATCATATGTGTCAAGGAATACTCGGAAACCTGCGCTGTCGAGAGCGTGGTACAGATGATCAACGAAGCCTTTTCTCTACATCACGTCCTCTGAAGCTGAGAAATACGTCGTATCCTCTTTATCTCCTCCTCTCTCCCCCACCATTAGAATTGAAGCAGTAGAGGAGGAGATGGATGGTGGCCACTGCATCACAATTCACGCTTTAAAGGAGGGGCTGGAAAGAGGGGTGAAGGAGGGAATCTGCAATTGATTTAAGTCCATTGGTGCAAAACATTCATTTTAACACTGCCCGGCCATCCCATGGATTTTCTGATAATTTTCTAATTTAATCTTTTTTATTTTAAGCTATTTATTTATATAGGTAGTAAGAAAATCTTTTTAAGCCCTAATTAATTAGCATAATAGAATTATTAATGTAATATTTTTTACCATAATATAGAAAAATTTAAAGGATGTGCCAATTATTCCCATTTGAACTTTAATATAAATTAGTTGTCATGAATATTGGAACTAAACTAGGTAGGTTAGGCTTTAAATAATAATAAAAAAAAAATCATTTAATAATATTAATTTATAATTAATCTATAATAAATCTATTATTTATATAGTTAAATTAAAATTTAGGTAATTTTGGTAAAGTGTATAATCACTTTAATAAGTTTCAACCTTAACAAAAAATTTGATCCCATTATAACTTTAACATAAATTGAATAAGAAATTCTTGAAACAAATAACTTTAAAATATGATTTTTAGCCCTTACAACAACAAATTTAATTTATATTAATAATATTTTTGGTATTTATTCTATAAATTTAATAATAATATTAATATATTATTAGTTTAAATATAAACAGTTAAATTTAATTTAGTATAATTTAACAAAACTAACTTTTGAATTAATTGAATTTCCCTATCTCTTGGTCAAGTACAGTATCTCGGTCAAATATAGTCGTTTCATGGTCAAATATTGTTGTTTTGTGGTCAAAGATAGCCATTGGATGATATGCTCTTTTATTTAAGTTGTTGCGATGGTTTGGTTCTTCAACTTGTCCCGACGATGAACCACACTTGTTGGTTCGAAATGCGTCGACAAATGAAATAAGATGTGATTTTTACTGAAAAATATTCTCTATAAATTTAATATGAGATATATCATGAAAAGAGTGCTTTATATTTATAGTGAACTAATACCTATTAATATTTATTAGTGGTTTAATTTATAACTACATTTATTATAATTTATTTAAATTAATTAATCGCAAGTAACTTATATCAAAACTTCAATTTTGTGCTTTTATATAAACATATAAATATTTCAATTGAAAAATTGATTTAAACTGTCAAATTTATATTTTATGGCCCTCTCTTTAAATAATGCAAAATTTTAAAATCAAGCAATATTGCTTTCTAAACGACGACGTCATAAATGCCATCTTTCTCATGATTATCGTATCAATATGACACATGTGATATCATATTTACATGGAATTCTATCGAAGGTGGTCCATGAGCTCTGCAACCTCGCCCTCCTTCAAACCTTAATCCATGTATCTCATCCTTCTCTGAGAACCCTAATCTTCACCTGCATCTGATCCCCACCTGACATGTCAACTCTAGGAGGGGAGGGGCTAGTCCCTCCATCCTCCCTTGGTATCTCGACCAACATAATGAAACTGACCCTAGACTCTCTTCGAGCCTACCAAACTTTGCAAAAATTGATCCGCGAAACTCTAAATCAACTGATGCAATCCCTGTGGTTTCATCGACCTACGCAAAGCCAAAACAATTTTCTACCTTTGCTAAGAAAATACTAGCACGTGCCTCACAAAATCATTGGAGATCTTGCGAATCCATGTTCCCCCGACAATACTTAATGAGAATATCTAGTTCATGTAAAACAAAACCCTGATCTAAAGCTTCATTGGGATCTAGCCCAATCAGAAGGCCCTCCTGCATTGGATTGCACAGAGTTGGAAACCTAACGCAGACTATGACATCAATCTCGAATCCAAGCTATTCTTCACGGTGATCTTCACTCACCAAGCAGACCTAGAAGAGGTCATCGAAGGTGATCCCTACTTCTTCAATTCAACTGGTCTTTACATGCGATAATGAATAGCCAGGTTTAATCAGAATAAAGAATATTTCTCTTGGGCTCCTATTTGGATCCACATGTACTCCTTGCCATAAGAATATTGGGATCCAAAAACTCTACAGGATATTGGAAACAATCTTGGAAAACTTGTTTTCCTTTCATAGCAAACAAGACAGGGTTTCTAAACCTCCTATGCTAGAATCTATGTCTACATAAACATCTTCAGATCCCTTCTGGAAGCCATTTCCCTAGAGTCAGAAGATAGAGACTCGTTTTAGATCCTAGACTAAGAACATGCTCCTTTTTAGTGTAGTAGATGCCACCAACATGGGAATCTCGTTAGGGATTGTCCCTTGAATGATCCCAACCAGACCCAAAGAACTCTACCCTAGTACATGCTTATGGATTCATAGAGATCCCCTCTAAGCAACGTCACACCAAGAAATATAGCACCTTCATAGCTCCCAAATGTCAAATTAACAGTAATAGCTTTGAGGCATTAGGCAACCTTCCAGAGGATCCTTCGGAACAACCATAAGAACAGAAAAAAGAAATCAATGGGCGTTGTCGTCACAGATTAGTGGGGAACTCAACAACAAGAAGAGGACATCCAATTGGTCGAGGATGAGTAATTTATTGATCTTGGATGACTATATCCAATGACCAAGAAGATGCTTGCTGCAGGAATTCTATGAGCACCATCCCTCCCAAACATATCAAACTTCTGGTCGTCATGTTATAAAAATTGAAAGCCAAAATGTAGCTAGGGGTTCAAACCATCACCACCAAATATGGAGAGAAGAGCAGCAAATATTTCAAGAAAAGAGGACAAAAATCAACACTTGAGAGATTTGAGACCTTAGGAAGGATGTTGGTTGACTCAGGAAAGTACATGATATCAAATATGTACTCCTCTCAAACCACCATTATCCCATGAAGATAATCTCCTAGAACACGCGGGGTCTGAATAACCCTCCAAGCAAAGTATTCTATGTGGAATATCCAACTGGATCTCTTGAAAATCATGTTAATTGAAGCAACAAAATTCTCCTTTAAAGACTTTGAATCCATAATGGAAAAATTATGGAAAAAATCTCAAAGCATGATGGTGGATGCAGAAGGAGCTTTGGGTGGTTTAAGGATTGCCTAGGATCCGTCAGAAATAGGTATGGAATTTCTGCCTATGAATCATTTTATCCTCACCGCATCCTTTCACTTTCTAGGCACAAATTTGTATGGATTCCTATCCAATGTATATGGACCTCAAGCCCCATCCAAAAAAAAAGGATATGCTCAAGCACCTACACTCCTTAAAGGACCAACTAGGACCATACAAATTGATAATCAAAGGATAATTCAACATCATCACTTCATTGAGAGAAAAAAGGGAGGTAGGCAACATCTGGAACCTCAATATGATGACCTAAGGAACTTCATAGAATAAACAAGAATGGTTGACATGAAGACCACCAACGGCCTCCTCACTTGGAATAACAAAAGAGGGTGTTTGGTGCAGATTTCCTCCCACCTAGATTTCTTTCTAGTGGCAGAACAAATCATAATTGGAGGTCATGAGCTCTCTACAGAGATTGTCCCTTCATCAAGATCAAATCAATGGCCCATATCACTATCATGGAGAACCTTTGGCAAGCCCCTCGAGTGCACCTATAGGTTTGAACAATCCTGACTGTTAGATCCCATTCTCATATATAAAAATGAAAGTTAGTGGAAATGAATGAGCAACCTAATAGGATCCAAATTGTATGTTTTCAAGAAAAAGCTCAAACAAATCAAACTCCTCGTAAAAAATGGAACAAGGACCAATTGGGCAACATCTTCCATCAAAAACATTCTTTATAAAAGGAAATGTCTACCCTTCAATAAAAGATTATTCTGAATGATCACACTGAGGAGGCTGAAGGGAAGGAAGTAACTCTTACCAAATAGCCAAAGTGTTGACACCTAATCTTCATGATTGGGAATTTTATGTAAATAAATAAATTGGGAAGGTGAACAATCATCAGAAGATGAACTGAACAATCACTCCCTATTGTATATAACAATGGGTTACCTATGGAATAATGAACGAATCAGTTTTTTGCCAAACTGGAGTTACTCCTGGCCTGACATGGTATCAAAGCCAGCTCCCTGTTTACCCTTTATGTCTTTGTAACTCCTGATCTGCTCCATTGCTCTCTATAGTTCTATCTGCCACACCTGTGCTACCCTGACATATTCTATTTATGATTTTCTTGCATACGCTGAGACTCCAAACCGTTTCATATTCTCTGACCCCTGACACCTCTGTCCATAACGCGCTGCCTTTCCAGCGCTGCCTCAGCTGCAAACTCAGCGTTGAATGATGGTATCGTTGAGTGATGGTATCGTTGAAACGTTGAATGATGGTATCGACCGCTCAATGGTGGCTCAGCGAAATGGTGGCGCTGCCCGGACCTGAACCGGCGACCTTCAGCACTTTTGCTTCTACTGCAAACTCACAATTGAAACATTGAATGTTTGGTAACGTTGTCCCTTTGAATCCTATTGAATTGCGCTGTGGTTTAACCCTATTGAACTGCGTTGTGGTTTAACTGCGTTGCATGATTTAATGATTTAACTGCTTGAAATGTTGAATGGTGGTGCTGCCCCGGTCGCAGCGGAATAAGCTTTGAAGCTGCTATTCATTACAAACTGCTAAAACGTCGATTGCAACATAAAGACTTGACAGCTGGTGGATGTTCTATTAACGCTATGCCCGTCCAAGATTGAACAGCGTAAGTGTTGTGCACTGTGGGTTATATGATATTAACGTTGTGCTATGGCTTTATACATACGCTGTCCAAGTTATGGTATATGGTAACGCTGTGCTATTTCTTTATACATATGATGTCCAAGTTATGGTATGCGCTGGTAAAGCTATTGGTATATGGTATACGTTTGAATACGTTTGAATAACGTTACCATTGAACGCGCTGTCTAATGGTATGCGCTAACATTTGCTAATAATCCAGCTTACATGTGTTAACGCTGTATATGGTATTGAAATATGCGGGTTGAATGGTATTTGGAATGTTGAATGGTATTGAACTGCAGTTTTATTGAGTCATATACACCGCTTTTGTATTGAACTGCCTTTGAATCCATTGAATGGTGGTATGAATAGGTCCAGCGTATATATATATATATA
>APFE031689643.1:2380-32386 GCA_000404065.3 Pinus taeda
ATGTCTTTCTCTCATTTCCAAAGCTTGTTTTGAAGAGTTGAGGTCTGAGACTTGCTTAGGAGGCTGGTATAGGTGGTGATAGACCTATACTGACTGAAAATAATCAAGGTGACGATATTTTTGTGTAACAAGAAGCTTGAACGAGTAGAGGAGGAATAATCTCCAAAAGTTGAACCTTTTTTACATCTAGTTTTAAGATATTTATAGCCTTTACAATCATACTCAACCTTTTGAGGCTTGAGAGAGTCTTAATTGGTCACTCTATCTTGTTTAACTATTTGATTCCCTAAAGGCAAGCATAGTTTGGAGGTTTTTCTCCTTCTGACAGAGGAATACCCGCATTCAGATATTTTGGATAGTCTGTTGCGCTGTCTGGGAACTCTCTCATGCTAGAGATGCCCCATAACGTTTGTTGGTTTTGGATAAGCCACGTTGTTGATGCCTCATGGCCGATTCTGCTTCGGGCTAGCTACACATGCTCCATAACTATTCTTGTTTGATTTGGTTGTGTTGTGTTGTCTATGCTCCTTGATCTTTCTGTTTCAGGCTACAGTGTGTTGTGGCCCTTCTCTTCCCCTCTCCGGGCTCTTGTCTCTGTCTCTTGGCCTCTTTCAGGCGATGAAATGGCTCTACGGGCCTATGAAACCCTTTAAAATGTGGATAGCGACTGCTTTCTGTTATGAACAGAAAACACAACAATTCTATATCTTGCCTTCTCTGTGTATTTCAGACTTCAAAAGTCCTCTAAAAATGATTTATTCAACTATTGGGTTCGCCCTTGCAGTAATAACACATCTCCACCATTGATCTGGAAGTCCTAGATCCAACGGTGATGATCCATTTCGGGTGCCTCTTTTCTACTGGAGTTAATTGCCAGATGAGGGTGGTTTCCTCTCTCCTTGTCTTGGACATGTGGCAGCAGCTATATGGCATCAGGCAGAGCTCGGCCTAAACCACTTACTGCCCACGCCCTGCTTGAAATCCCGCCTGTTCTGTGATTTTTCCTTTATATTGGAAATATGTTGAATCGTTGAAAATTTATGAAAAAACAGCACTGGTGGACTTCAAATATCATATATTCCACTTCCCGGACCCTTTCGGGTCTGGGGCTCATTGCAATCACACTGACCAATGCTCCCTTCATATTTTTGTTATACAATGAAAAGATATGAATACATTAAAAATGGGCCTTCCACAGACTTGAAAATATATCCACCTTACTTCCTGAAACCCTTTCGATTCCGGGTTATATCGCATCAATGTTGTCCCTATTTCCCTTTGTATTTCATTTCATAATGAAATACACAGGAAAATACATTAAAAATGGCCTGGGCATGGACTTCGAATATTATCAAATATTATCTTACATAACCGTCGGGTCCGGTTATCACATCGCAAATACGTATGTGCATAGGCCCCGACCCTTGGTATAGCGCTGATGTGATATCGGAGATGCGATAAATTGGAATTGCGAGTCGCTCAATCCTTAGGCCTCTATATATATAACATATGCTCCCACCGATGCGACCCACTGATCCGATCATCAGCAATCACTAATCGGCGGTGTCATGCACCTGCCTTTAGACTACCCCTTCTGCTCGGCCTATTGCAATTAGCTGCCTAGATCTAGGTCGTTGATCGGCCAGATCTAATGGTGGTTGTTCATTCACTGTTTAAGCTTGTGTTTATGGGTTTTTCATGGTTTTTTAAGCATTTTTTCCTCTCAATAGTGTATTTCCTCCCTTCCAAGGGCTCTCCTCTCTTACTTGTTTCAATCTTGGGATGACCTTAAACACTTTTGAAGATTCAAAGAGAATTTTTGGATCCCTTTGCATGATTTTAAGCAAACTTTGGAGACTTTGGTAGTATTTTGGATCCATTTTTGGGCCAAACTCCAACAAAGATAACATTGGCTCCTTCTGGGGATGAAAGCCTCCCTATGAGGTTTCAAGAACTACAAATCATTGCCTTTGCTGTAAAAAACAAGATCAAATCTTCCTCCTAGTGTTGCAATGGGCATGGAGTCTATTTAGCATGAAATAAAAACTCAAAAACAACATATTTACAGTACCAAGGCTTGAAAGCCTTAACTGAAATAAAGTTCGAAGAATAGCCCATTGAATGGGCCATCAAAAACATCTCCTCCTTCCTTTGATGCATTCCTTTTGAGAAAATAGTCACCAAACTGAAAAATTGACCCTTTTTACCTTTCTATGAAAGGTTTCTTTCTCTTGGTCAATGTGTATATCAATCAATTCATCAAAGACTTGCAAAAGCCTATTGATTTGATCCTCTACTTCAAAAACTTTCTAGCATTTGATATTATCAGGTAGAGATGGTCTATATTTCACCTCCTCTTTGTATGCTTTCAGCCTTGGATGTTTTGATTGGAAGGTTTTGTACACTTGTTGAATAATAAGGTCTGCTTCATACTTTGCTGTGTCATTTGTGACCTGAAAAGTTAATATGAAAGATGAATCAATGCATTCTTGTGTGGGGGACACAAGGACTTCACCTTTTCCTGTAGCTTCCTTAGAGCAAGCCCCATCAAAGAACATGTCCCAAATCTATGGGTCTTCTTCCTCTGTGATTTGGCAAACTAGTTTTTTAAGTTGCGTAGAGGCCAACTGATAAGGCTTGGTAATGTCAAGACCAAGCTTATCCATGACAGCCTTGGGCATTGAATTATGGTTGGCTCCAGTGTCTAGAGGGAAATCGTGAAGGATTTCATCATGAATAGACAGAGAAACCTGGAATGATGGGGAGTTGTCTTCACAATTTACAACCATTGGGATGAGAAAAACAGTTGGTTGGTCATTTTGTAGACTTACATAGGCAATAGAGGCTTGGATGGTTTTAGGCTCAAGAGCCTCAAGGATAGATTTCTTGAAGGACTCATTCTTCATTGGTTTAATCAGAGGCATAGGTATTCTTGGCTTCTAGATTTCTGATTAAAAACTGAAAGAAGAAGGGGACTTGTCAAGGCCTCTTACCTCTATGGCTGGAGCTTTGAGGATGATAGGATCAATTTCTGGTTGTTTCTACTTATTAGCTTGTTGTTCTGTAGGAACAACAACTTTATGAACAGGAGTTTCTTTTACATTATTCATCATAGACCTCAAATTGTATTGGTGTTGATCTGCAGTTTGTAGAATAGCTTCACCATCCCATTCTTGGCTGATCTGGCCATTGAATAATGACTTCTCATAGGAAGATTTGGTTAAAAAAGTGGCGTTTCCTTTGTCTTCCATACAATGGATCTCATCATCTTCTTCAAACTTCTCTTCTTCCATGACTACATTTTCAAAAGGGGTCTTCACCCTTTGATCTTCATTGGCATCTTTATTTCTTTGCAAAATATGCAACTACTCATTTGCTCTTCTATATGGATTTGGATTTGGAGGAGTAAAGGTATTAGGAACCCTTCCTTTCCCAGAATGCTGCTCAATCTTTAATTTGGAAACTTCAGAGGCTAATGACTCCATCATCTTGGCCATTTTATCGATCTTGGGATCTAAAGATGATGAAGGTTCGCCCCTCTGTCTCCTTCTATCAGCATTACCTTTGAGCTTTTCTACAGCCATGAAGTTTGATTCTACTTCCAGGGCTGCAACTTGCATATCAGTCAAAGGAGGACATTGCCTCTCCCTCAACAGTAAACAGAAGTCAGAATCAAAGGCATTGGCATAGATGAGTCTAGCATAGGTAGTGGTGGGTTTCACTTCAGCTGGTATCTTGTTGTACATGCGGTTAAATCTCTTATTAAAATCAGACAGCAGCTCACCATTTTCCCTCTATAAGTTCCCAAACTCAGTGTGGTAGTAAAGGAGATCCTTCTTATCCCCCCAATGCTTTAGGAATGCATCATCTAAGGCCTCAATATCTACTATAGATGTTGGGGTCAGTTCCCTGAACCATTTTCTAGCCTCTCCATCTAGGCTTTGGATAAAGACTCTCATCCAAACATCATCTTCACTAATGTCCAAGTTATCAGCATAGCTATAGAATGACTCAAGATGTTCTTCAGCTGAAACACCTTCAGTCCCAGTGAACTTCGGCATATACTTATGATATTCTCCAATAGGCATGGCGTTCAAAGGAGTGGGCAATATTAGAGGTCCATACCTAGCAGCTATGATTCTTTCCATTTTGGTAGGTGCTTGTGGACCTACCCTAGCTGTGGTGGCTAAAAGAGTACTAGGAATCTGAATGATAGAGGGCTAAGGAGTGATTGATAGGACTGAAGGAGTATGATGGATAGGAGGTGAAGTTTCCTTTGGGCATACAACAAAAAGAAAACCTAAAGAATAAGGAGCTTTATGAATCTCTAAGAGTTTTTCTTCGCTGCTAGCATTAGAAGCTATACTTTCAACATATATTTGTGCTATTACAAGCCTTTCTTGAAGAGATATAGGAGATTGTTTAGGTTTACCTAAACGTGATGCTCCTTTCTGCGATGCGTTTCTTTCTTTGATGATTTTTTCAGGGTTGGGTACTGGGTCAACTTGTAGCTTTTGAGGATTTCTCCAAGTATGCCTCACAAACTGAGCCAGAACTATGAAGTGGAGTCGCCAAGAGGTTCAACCTCTAGTAGAGTCGCCAGATAAATGATTACAATAAAAAATGTGCCCAAACTTTGTCTATCATCAAAGTTGGATCTGTGCCATTTCCCAGGGAAGTTGAGCTTCAGTTTCCTCTCCCCGACAACGAAACCAATTATGTTATGACTCCAAGAAACTCTCCTAGGTTGTAGATCGGATATGCCTAGTAACATACAATCTTCAATATTGTTCTATGAACTATTGGAATAAATGATGGTTTGGATCAAGTTAGATAATCATTTCAGCTCTATTCTCACTCAAGGCATGCATGAACACTCTCACAAATACAAGGCTTTAGACCATTAATGCTAAATAATTTATAGATTCAATGGATAGATGGAGAATACTGATTGTACCAGCAGATTTCATACATAAACATAAATGAATGGCTAGCTACAGGAAGTAAATGAGACTTGCAAATCTAATTTATCAATGCAGAGATAAGATGATAGTTATTTGGCATTAGACACAGTAGAAAACCTGAATAACCTATCCAAGTGCAAGTATAGAACATCAGAGAAAATGGACATTGAACATATAATAGCAAAAGAAGATTATATTGCTAGAATGAAGATGAGAAGCTTGAATGAGTAGAGGAGGAATAATCTCCAAAATTTGAACCTTTGTTACATCTAGTTTTCAGAAATTTATAGCATTTACAATGATACTCAACCTTCTGAGGATTGAGAGAGTCTTAATTAGTCAATTTGTCTCGTTTAACTATTTGATTCCCTGAAGGCAAGCATGGCTTTGAGGTTTTTCTCCTTCTGATAGAGGAATAACCACATTCAGATATTTTGGATAGTCTGCTACGCTGTTTGGGAGCTCTCTCATGCTAGAGATGCCCCAATGTTTGTTGGTTTTGGATAATTTGCATTGTTGATGGCTCATGGCCAATTCTGCTTCGGGCTAGCTACGCATGCTCCATCTGTTCTTGTTCAATTTGGTTGTGTTGCGCTGTCTATGCTCCTTGATCTTTCTGTTTCGGGCTGCAGCATGTTGTGGCCCTTCTCTTCCCCTATCCGGGCTCCTTTCTCTGTCTCTCGACCTCTTTCAGGTGATGGAATGGCTCTTTGGGCCTATGAAACCCTTTAAAACGCGGACAGTGACTTCTTTCTATTATGAATAGAAAACACAATAATTATGTCAAAATCTCACCTTCTCTGTGTATTTCGGACTTCAAAAGTCCTCTAAAAATGGTGTATTCAACTATTGGGTCCGCCCTTGCAGTGATAATACATCTCCACCGTTGATCTGGGAGTCCTAAATCCAATGGCGATGATCCATTTCTGGCGCCTCTTTTGTACTGGAGTTAACCACCCAATGAGGGTTGTTTCCTCTCTCCTTGTCTTGGACACGTGGCAGCAGTTGTATGGCATCGGGCGGAGCTTGGCCTAAACCACTTACTACCCACGGCTTGCCCGAAATCTTGTATGTTCTGTGATTGTTCCTTGATATTGGAAATATGTTGAATCATTGAAAATTTATGAAAAAAATGACCCTGGCGGACTTCAAATATCATATATTCCACTTCCCGGACCCTTTCAAGTCCGAGGCTCATTGCAATCGCACTGGCCAATTTTCTCTTCGTATTTTTGTTATACAACGAAAATACATGAAATACATTAAAAATGGGCCTTCCACAGACTTGAAAATATATCCACCTTGCTTCTCGAAACCCTTTTAGGTCCGGGTTTTATCGCATCGGTGTTGTCCTTATTTCCCTTTGTATTTCGTTACATAACGAAATACATGGGAAAATACATTAAAAATGGCTTGGGCGCGAACTTCGAATATTATCAAATATTGTATTACATAACCGTCAGGTTTGGTTATCACATCACAAATACGTATGTGCATAGGTCCTAACCCTTGGTATAGTGTTGATGCGATATCGGCGATGCGATAAATCGCAATCGCGAGTCGCTCAATCCTTGAGCCTCTATATATATAACATATGCTCAAGCCAATGCGACCCGCCGATCCGATCATCGGCGATCACTGATCGGCGGTGTCATGTGCCTGCATTTACACTGTCCCTTCTGCTCGGCCAATGGCAATTAGCCACCTAGATCTGGGGCGTTGATCGGCCAGATCTACCGGTGGTTGTTCATTCACTGTTTAAGCTTGCGTTTATGGGTTTTTCATGGTTTTTTAGGCATTTTTTCCTCCCAATAGTATATTTCCGCCCTTCCAAGGGCTCTCCTCTCTTGCTTGTTTCAATCTTGGGATGATCTTAAGCACTTTTGAAGATTCGAAGAGCATTTTTGGATCCCTTTGCATGATTTTAAGAAAACTTTGGAGACTTTGGGAGTATTTTGTATCCATTTTTGGGCCAAATGCCAACAAAGCTAACACTTGGTGACCATACTGGGCACATGACACCGCCAAACTATTCTACAAACTGTAGATCAGCACCAATATAATCTGAGGTCTATGATTCTCAAAGCAGAACAACGAGCTAATAAGCAGAAGAGACCAACAGTTGATCCTATCATCCTCAAAGCTCCAGCCATAGAGGTAAGAGGTCTTGACAAGTCCCCTTCTTCTTTCAGTTTTCAATCAGAAATCCAAAAGCCAAGAATACCTATGCCTCTAATTGAACCAGTGAAGAATGAGTCCTTCAAGAAATCTATCCTTGAGGCTCTTGAACCTAAAACCATCCAAGCCTCCATTGACTATGTAAATCTACAAAATGACCAACCAATTGTTTTTCTTAGACCAATGATTGTAAATTGTGAAGACAACTCCCCATCATTCTATGTTTCTCTATCTATTCATGATGAAATCCTTCACAATTGCCCTCTAGACATTGGAGCCAGCCATAATTCAATGCCCAAGGCTGTCATGGATAGGCTTGGTCTTGACATTACCAAGCCTTAACAATTGGCCTCTACGCAGCTTAAAAAACTAGTTTGCCAGATCACAGAGGAAGAAGACCCATAGATTTGGGACATGTTCTTTGATGGGGATTACTCCGAGGAAGCTGCAGGAATAGGTGAAGTCCTTGTGGTCCCCACACAAGAATGCATTGATTCATCTTTCATATTAACTTTTCAGGTCACAAATGACACAACAAAGTATGAAGCAGACCTTAATATTCAGCAGGTGTACAAAACCTCCCAATCAAAACATCCAAGGCTGAAAGCATACAGAGAGGAGGTGAAATATAGACCATCTCTGCCTAATAATATCAAATGCTGGAAAGTTTTTGAAGTAGAGGATCAAATCAATAGGATTTTGCAAGTCTTTTATGAATTGGCTGATATACACATTGACCAAGAGAAAGAAACCTTTCATAGAAAGGTAAAAAGGGTCAATTTTCAGTTTGGTGGCTGTTTTCTCAAAAGGAATGCATCAAAGGAAGGAGGAGATGTTTTTGATGGCCCATTAAATGGGTTGTTCTTCGAACTTTATTTCAGTTAAGGCTTTCAAGCCTTGGTATTGTAAATATGTTGTTTTTGAGTTTTTATTTCATGCTAAATAGACTCCATGCCCAATGCAACACTAGGAGGAAGATTTGATCTTGTTTTTTATAGGAAAGGCATTGATATGTAGTTCTTGAAACCTCACAGGGAGGCTTTCATCCCCAGAAGGAGCCAGTGTTAGCTTTGTTGGCGTTTGGCCCAAAAATGGATCCAAAATACTCCCAAAGTCTCTAAAGTTTGCTTAAAATCATGCAAAGGGATCCAAAAATGCTCTTCGAATCTTCAAAAGTGCTTAAGGTCATCCCAAGATCGAAACAAGAAAGAGAGGAGAGCCCTTGGAAGGGTGGAAATACGCTATCAGGAGGCAAAAATGCTTAAAAAACCATGAAAAACCCACAAACGCAGGCTTAAACAGTGAAAGAATAGCCGTCGTTAGATTTGGCTGATCAATGGCCCAGATCTAGGAGACTAATCACAATCGGCCGAGCAAAAGGGACAGTCTAAAGGCAGGCGCATGACACCATCAGTCAGCAATCGTCGATGATCGAATTGGCAGGAGCATATGTTATATATATAGAGGCCTGAGGATTGAGTGACTCGCGATTGCGATTTATCACATCACCGATATCACATCAGCGCTATACTAAGGGTCAAGGCCTATGCACATACTTATTTGTGATGTGATAACTGGACCCGACGGTTATGTAATACAATATTTGATAATATTCGAAGTCTGCGCCCAGGCCATTTTTGATGTATTTTCCCGTGTATTTCATTATGTAACAAAATACAAAGGGAAACAGGGACAGTGCCGATGCGATATAACCTGGACCTGAAAGGGTTTTGGGAAGAAAAGTGGATATATTTTCAAGTCCACGGAAGGCCCATTTTTAATTTATTTCATATATTTTTGTTGTATAATGAAAATACTAAGGGAGCATTGGCCAGTGCGATTACGATGAGCCCCGGACCCGAAAGGGTCCGGGAAGTGGAATATATGATATTTGAAGTCCGCCAGGGCCATGTTTTCATAAATTTTCAATGATTCGACATATTTCCAATATAACGGAAAAATCACAGAATAGGCAGGATTTCAAGCGGGCCGTGTGCGGTAAGTGGTTTAGGCTGAGCTCTGCCCAATGCCATACAGTTGCTGCTATGTGTCGAAGACAAAGAGAGAGGAAATCGCCCTCATCGGGTGGTTAACTCCAGTACAAAAGAGGCGCCCGAAATGGATCATCACTGTTAGATCTAGGACTCCCAGATCAATGGTGGAGATGTGTTATCACTGCAAGGGCGGACCCAATAGTTGAATAAACCATTTTTAGAGGACTTTTGAAGTCCGAAATACATAGAGAAGGCAGGATTTTTACAAAATTGTTGTGTTTTCTGTTCATAACAAAAAGCAATCATTGTCCGCATTTTAAAGGGTTTCATAAGCCCAAGGAGCCATTCCATCACCTGAAAGAGGTCAAGAGATAGAGACAGGAGCCCAGAGAGGGGAAGGGAAGGGCCACAGCATGTTGTAGCCTAAAACAGAAAGATCAGGGAGCATAGAGAGTGCAACACAGCCAAATCAAACGAGAACAGTTATGGAGCACACACAGCTAGCCCGAAGCAGAATCGGCCATGAGGCATCAACAATGCAGCTTATCCAGAACCAACAAACATTATGGGGCATCTCTAGCATGAGAGAGCTCCCAGACAGCACAGAAGACTATCCAAAATATCTGAATGCGGTTATTCCTTTGTCAAAAGGAGAAAAACCTCCAAGCCATGCTTGCCTTCAGGGAATCGAACAGTTAAACAAGACAAAGTGGTTGATTAAGACTCTCTCAAGCCTCAGAAGGCCGAGTATCATTCTAAAGGCTATAAATATCTGAAAACTAGATGTAGCAAAGGTTCAACTTTTGGAGATTATTCCTCCTCTACTCATTCAAGATCTCATCTTTATTCTAGCAATATAAGCTTCTTTTGCTATTATATGTTCAATGTCAATTTTCTCTGTTGTTCTATGCTTGCACTTGAATAGGTTATTCAGGTTTTTTGTTGTTTCTAATGCCAGATAACTTTCATCTTATCTCTGCATTGATAAATTAGATTTGCAAGTCTCATTTACTTCCTGTAGCTAGCCATTCATATGTGGTCATTTATGCATCTACCGGTACAATCAGTATTCTCTTTTGCTGCCAGTAGCTAGCCATTCATTTATGTTTATGTATGCAATCTGCTGGTACAGTCAATATTCTCCATCTATCCATTGAATCTATAAATTATTGAGCATTAGTGGTCTAAAGCCTTGTATTGGTGAGAGTGTTCATGCATGTCTTGAGCAAGAATAGAGCTGAAATGATTATCTGACTTGATCCAAACCATCATTTATTCCAATAGTTCAAACAACAATATTGAAGATTATATGTTACCAGGCATCTCCGATCTACAACCTAGGAGAGTTTCTTGGAGTGATAACAGGCCCAACTACCCAAGACTTAGTTCTGCCTTGAGAAATAATTCAGATCAGATTACGATAGATGTAGAACTCAGTGGATAACTTCTTTCATTAAAATATATGAGATAAATAATTGCAGCATAATGAAGCTCTTAGCTTTGCTTCAAATTTTACAATTGTTCATCTCCCCTCTCTCATCTCTTATCTCTTTTCCTACATCCTATCTAATAATTGTCTATCTTTTATCTCCTAATTATCCCTCTCTTCTTTGATCTCTATTTTCATTTAAAAAACACAGCAAGAAAATGAAAGTTACAACAAAGTTGATTACAAAATGGTTTCCACTACAATTTTGGATTGATTACATAATCTCAATAAACAATATCATATCTAAAAGATCTTCCCATCATGATTCAGTAGGAACAAGTTGAATCTGGTATTGCAATTGGAAGAATTTGGAAAACAGCCAGAACAGTGAATCTAAGAAAATAGTGTTCGAAGAACATTGTGTTTCTCTCAATCCAAACCGAATTTTGGAAAACTGCTCTTCACAAAACTAATTTCGTATGTTCTTCACAAAACCCATGTCTCAATTTTCAAGATTCATCTTCATTTGCCCGAAACTTCCTACGCAAAACTTTCACTTCTTATCCCAACGAATTTCTGAGTTGGAATATTTGATTATGAGCTGGAAGTCAAATTTGCAATTCGGAAAAGATCTTGGAGGCTAAAATCCCAAGTGATAAAAATTCATGAATAAACCATCATTGGAAAAGTAATGCATAATAATCTTCAATATATTAAAAATAAAGGAGAAAAAATAGTATTTATCCATAAGAGCATAAATAATTATAAAATGGAATTATATGATAAATTACGATAAATAAAATAATAAATACTGGTAGAAATAGATGAAATAGACATTAAAAAGTGATAACAATAATGAAAAATTAGTGGCCCAACATGTTGCTAATGCATCACATACATCTTCAACATTTCCTCCAATATCTTGTTGACCCTCTCTATTTGTCCATCTATCTGCAGATGATAAGTTTTGTTGAAGGCCAAATCTGTTCCCAAAGCTACAAATAACTCCTTCCAAAATTTGGAAGTGAACTTCACATCCCTATCTGACACAATCTTCTTTGGAACACTATGTAGTCTAATCACATCTCTGATGAATACCTGTGCCACATCACTAGCTGAGAACATAGAATTCACCGGAATGAAGCGTACAACCTTTGTTAACGTGTTCACAATGACCATGATGGAATCATGTTGCTTCACTGTCTTCGGAAACCCCATGATGAAGTCCATGGAAATGACCTTCCATTTCCATTCTAGAATCGCAATCAGTTGTAGCAATCCACCTGGATGTTTACACTCTACTTTCACTCGTTGACAATCAAATCATCTAGCCACGAACTCTACTACAACCCTATTCAAATTCGGCCAATAGTAATACCTCTTCACAACTGTCAGTGTCTTCTGATAACCTAGGTGACCTGAATATGGTTTCGCATGAAACTCCCTCAAGATCACCTTCTTGAGCTCACTTCTATCTGGTACATATATCATTTCTCGAAACTTTACCAATCCATCAGATGTAAGAAGATGGTCCATAACCTATTCACCTGTACCCGTACCTATACCTGTACTGCCGCCTGTACCTGTATCACTACATGTACATGTACTTGCACCTGTACATGTACCATTACCCTGCTGTAACCTATGCACAATCTCCATATACCTGACATCATATTAACCTTCCTGTAAGATCCTATCCTGTAAGTCTGTCCCATAGGAGCTCACAACTACTAAGTGATGAACCTATACCCATCTACTGAGAGAATTTGCCACTCTGTTCTCTTTACCTTTGATGTACCTGATCTCAAAGTCAAACTCGCTCATCATGGCCAACCATCTAGGCTACCTGGCATTCAGATTCGGTTGGTCAAACAAATACCTCAACCCAATGTGATCACTCATAAGAATAAACCATCTGCCAAGAAGATAGTGCCTCCACATCTTCAGTGTATGTATAATCACTGCTAACTCAAGATCATGTGTTGGGTAGTTCTTCTCATGCTCATTTAGTTTTTGGGACTCATAACATACCACCTATTCATCCTGCATAAGGACTCCACCAAGCCCTCCCTTGCAAGCATCTGTGCATACCACAAACTCTTTGTCCGGAACTACAATCTATAGTACTAGTGCATGTGTCAACAATTGCTTAAGTTGTTCGAATCTAGCCTCGCACTCCTTTGTCCATTCGAACTTATTACCTTTCCTTTGCAATGATGTAATGGGATAAGAAATCTATGAGAAGTTCTTGTTGAATCTCCTATAATAGCTTGCCAGACCCATGAAAGATCTCACCTCATCCACATTCTTAGAAGCTACTCACTGCATGATGGCCCTTATATTCTTTGGATCTACTATAGTGCCTTCCTTGGAGACAACATTTCCCAAGTAGTGCATGTCAGTCTGAAATAAATTTCACTTGTTGATCTTAGCATACAACTGATGCTCTCTCAACAACCTCAATACTACAACTAAGTTCTTAGCGTGCTCTTCCTCATTTTTAGACTATACCAATATATCATCAATGAACACAAGAACAAACTTATCCAAATATGGATGCAATATACTATTCATCAAACACATGAATGTAGCTAGAGAATTAGTTAAGCCAAATAGAACAACAATGAACTCATAATGCCCATACCTAGTCCTGAATGCAGTCTTGTAAATGTCCTCCTCTTTGATGTGTACCCGATGGTATCTGGATCTCAATTCAATCTTCGAGAACATTATTGCTCCCTTCAGCTGATCAAACAAGTCATCAATCCTCGGAAAATGATATATGTTCTTGACAGTCACTTCGTTCAACTGCTTATAATTAATTCATAATTTGAGGGTACCATCTTTCTTCCTCACAAACATGATCGTTGCACACCAAGGTGATACACTTGGCCTAATTTATCCTTTGTCCAACATTTCCTTTGGTTGTAGCTTCAGTTCTACCAACTCAGGTGAGCTCATCCTATAAGGTGCTTTTGATGTTGGAGCTGCCCCTGGCACTAACTCAATAGAAAAGTCTACCTCCCTGTGAGGTGGCAACTCTATAATGTCCTCAAGAAACACATCCCTAAACTCCTAAAATCAGGCATATTTTCAACACATCTTCATTCTCAACCTTATTATCATTATCACTAGAAATGTGCACTATGAATAGCTTGCACCCTTTCATGCGGCTATGCTTTTCTTGCATAACTATCACCATCCTAAATGATGTGGCCTTCTTCTTACCTTGTGAGACTCTTGGTTCTCCATTGTCATCAACACACTCAATAGCTTTGTCATATAAGTCAACCTTGGTTCTATGTAGATACAACCAATCCATGCCCAACAACATACTGTATGATCCCAATGGTAACGCATTCAAATGTGTCGTTGTAGGCATACCATTTAAATCAAATGCCCAAGCTCTTAGCCAATGATGAACTTGCTTCTGTGTATTGTAGCCAACTGCACTAACCAATATTATGCATGTAATTCCTTACTCAAACCACACTCATCCACCAAGTCAAAGCTAGCATAGCTGTAATTAGATCTAGGGTCAAAAAAAATAGAAATAACTTGATCACAAATCTTACAATCCATCTCAATGATAGATGCATGGTGTTTTTCCTGTCTGTTGTCCACTGTCGCATAGATACATGGAATACTCTAGCCAATGTCTCAACAGTTTGCGCCTCCTATGCATTGTATATCTAAGGCCTACCACCCTGATTTTGTGGACAATATCTCTTAAGGTATTCCTTGCCACCTGTCCAACGCTCCAACTGACCAGTACCAACACCTTTATGTTGCTGCTATGACTCATGTCCCTATCTAGCTACATTAAATCTCTTTTAAAGTGACACATTCTCTTTGTCATATGCAAGCTATCCATGCCAGGCATTGTCCTTATAGGATGCCATTTACCTTTACCTTTGTCTTTTCCCTTCCATCCTTGCTAAGATTCATTCTTACACTTTGATTGCTCATAGAAATGCTTCAGTTTCCCAATAACTTCCTCAAGTGACCCAGGCTCATCATGCTCAATCCAATCTCTAAATGCTAATGGAAAACCACTAACTAATGAACTTTAGCCTTTTCATCAGTAAGATATGGTGCATACCTTAATAGTTCCAGAAACTTGGTCGTGTACTCTGCATTTGTCATTGATCCCATCTTTAGCTCATAGAATTCTTTTGCCTTACTATCATAGTACCTTTATGACAAGTACTTCTTCCTAAAAATCCTCTTGAATTCCTGCCAGCTCAAGTCATCTATCTTGATGTCTCTAACTCACTTAACATCTTCCCACCAGATGTTTTCTTTACCTTTCAAGCTTCAGATAGCTATTATGGCCTTCATGTTATCCATGTAATCATGCAACTCAAATAATTTATTCATTCCAAGTATCGAAGCCTTTTCATCTTCCGACTTCTTCATATCTCCATCAAAAGTAGGTGGCTTTTCTTTCTTGAACTCATATGACAAGTATCCCCTATCATTCCTCTTATGAGGATGATATCGACGACAATCACGATGTCTATCAGAACAAAAACTAGAATAATACATGTACTCATCGTCCCTCCTTTCCAGAGTATCCAACAACCTGCCATCTCTGACTATATCAGATCTATCTAACATGTGTCTACCAGAATATCTATTGTCATATGCCCCATTAATTTTATCCCCATGCCCATGGCTGATCCGAAGCAGCCCTTGTCATTGCAATTCTGACAAACTCTGAAGAAGTATAACATTCACCTTTGCCTGCTTCTCTTTTGCCTGTATGATCCGTTCATTATCCGCCTTACAACTCCTTATCTCTTCCTTCAAACTTCTCAATGCATTGGCCAAATCAGAAGTATGCCCCACACCACGCTTCTCATATGACGCATAGGGAGATTATATGTAGTCTACCACCTTACTAGCTATTTGATAATTCTCTTCCTGTAATGCATAATATGTCAGATAAACCAAATCACAATAAATCGGCATACCTTAGTATAGCTTAGGGAGGATATCTTGTCTGCAATATCACT
Source organism: Pinus taeda (assembly GCA_000404065.3). Taxonomy (NCBI): domain Eukaryota; kingdom Viridiplantae; phylum Streptophyta; class Pinopsida; order Pinales; family Pinaceae; genus Pinus; species Pinus taeda. The sequence goes on from APFE031689643.1 coordinate 17,964, forward strand.
AAATCAACATGATGCATGTATAACATAATCATAACATCATATAGACATTCACAAGTAATCATATCTACTCATAAACATCACCCTAACTAGGATCTAGTCATCAATGCAAGTTCGTATCAACAATGCATGTTATGACCTCATGCATGAAAACAATCACTTATCCACTATACACATTGCTACATGCAAGAATATGCATAAGCAATGCCTAACCAACTACACATACACATAAATGCATGTAGTTGATCATAATCAATCAGTTCTTGCAATCAACCTACAAGACTGATAAATGTAATCAAAATATTCAAAATGTAACCTAACATACAAGGATGTAAGTAGGTGACATAAAGCAACATGTAAGTGAAAAATAACCATATACAGTCAATCACATACTCATGTCAAATACTCTTCACAAATTCAACATCAAATTCTCCATGATAACCATACTACAACGCTAATCCAACATCAAGCAATTGCAAAAAGTATATAGTGTAAGAGACACACATGCAGCTGACATGCATGCATGACCAACACATTCAACCCATCTAGTCCGAGAGTTGAACCATGCCCTGATACCACTCTATAAAACCCTCCTCCCACATCCACCCAAGTAACCATGCCAACCGGGGTAAATATGAGACGAGAGGCTACTATGATGATTCAACCTCCTAAGTAACCTTAAGGAAGTGGAATCAATGGAACATCACACACAGTCATCCAACATCATCAACAGAACCCTTAGAAGAAAAGTTAGCCACTCAGACAGCCTATCCCTGGCTCCCATTGTTGTTCTGGACCTCTAAAGGCCATAGTCAATCTCATGCGACTAAAAACCCAAGGTCGCTCTCATAGGCTTGCCTGCCAGTGACTGTGGACTAAGTTTTCTAGTTTTGTGTGAGTGACCCCGAGATTTAAGCCACTTTTTCAGGTCCAGAGCCTAGGCCACTTCCCAGAATGGAATGAAAGCTCAGAATCAAGAAAATTACATGGAAACAATGATGCAAAAGCAATAAGTTGATCAAGATCTTAACTAGACCCCTTCTAGCCATGACATGAATTTCATCAAACGTATTGTCAACATGTAGCCTATAGATGTAAACAAAGGAATTAAGTGTAGGGATCTCATACTTATCTGAGAATCACTATGAACCATTGTTCCCTCATGCCATTTGCTACCTTATCATTTATTAGGTCATAGATACCATATCCATTCAATTAAAGGTAAAAACATGCTGAGAGCCATACATAGTTGTTGTCACAAAAATGTACATATAACCAGCATAATAGGAACATAAATACCATAAACATATCAGCCATCAAAATCCATATATACATGAGTACATTTTCACATGAAAATCAAGGGAACAAATTTCTCATTAATCAATGCAATGAACCAACCGAAGATGGGACTACCACGTTCCACCCAACCATAGAATGGTTGATCCAAATATCTCTTTAGCCATTCACCCCCATGCCATATTCCAAGCATGAATGTGGGACTCAAATCAAAATAACTCAACGAGGGCATACCGAGGCTAAACCACCTCACCCTCATTAATAGAAACTAGGCTTTACTGTAATCCATCCTAGACCACTAGGCCAACACAATGAACACATCATAATAGGATTCATCATGATATCCACCTAATCACTAGGCCAAACAAGCATGGATGCCACCGAATTTCTCCACCTACATTGTGAGGAATTTTCCTGACTCCTAGTCTCTCAGGCTTTACCACAAGCCAAACCCGGATCACTAGGCCCTAAACTAAGACTCACTCTTTCATTTTTACCGCATATCCCAAACCTGGGATTACTGGGCCCAATGGAGAGAAAACCACTTCTAGGCTTTACCGTATATCCTACGATTCACCAGCAAGGATTCCTAGCCCATCTACGGAAACACAAAATTCAGCTTTACTGCAACCCACAGTTTGGTTCAGGGGTTACTAGGTCATGTGTTATATCATTTCGTAGATCCACCTCACTCAGCTTCAAATCCATCCTTCAATCCAGCTCAACCAAACATAAGAACCCCATCACACCATTACTATCGAGAAATGGCAAGACTAGACTGAAAAACATTGTTACACTTGGCAAAACCCATGTCATGATAGAAAAGAACCACATGCAATATCATGCATGCCAAATATAGCAAGGAAAATACACATGCAAGTAGATACCTACAATGAAGCCTGTTGTAATTTATTGATCCTGCCTTTCCTTGCTTGATCTTTGCTTGATCTTGCCTTCTTTGCCTTTCTTGCCCCAATGCCAAAGTGCTCCAAGAAAACCCTAAGTGTCCAAGAGTATGAGAGAGAGAGAGAATAATGAAAGATCTCGAAAGCTAAATTGACAAAAAGTTGCCAATTGATCCTCATAAGCCTTTTTATGATTGGGGTCTCTATTTTCTTCATTTTCCTCCTCACAGGCAACCAATGACCTTTCACCTTCTTTTTCTGCTAATTTCCATTATTTTCATAAATAATTGTGCCAAAAATGCCATTTTTCCTTTCCAAAGCCTTAGTCAATGCCTTTGCCTATTTCGTTAGCCATAAACAACCGAATGAACACCCCTAGGATGTCTTGCCCAACATTCAACTTGGAATAAGTGTCCCGTGAACGGTGGTTATTGTTTTTAACTTTTATTACATGGAATTACCAAAAGGGTTGTTACAGTTTTGTTGCATGTATTTTTGTTTTGGGCTCGGGTTTGTGTATTTTAGAGTTTTTCCTGTGAAGGGTGGGGGGTTTGTAAGCAATTTGAGAGTCTAGTTTTGAGTGGGGTTTGTAGGAAGTTAGTTAATCTCTAATTTTAACTCCAGTGGAATTGGCATGTTCGAGGTTTTCTTTGAGTATCTGGTGCTCCTATCTAAAAAATTATTAGTTGGGACATATGTGATTTTCTTCTCTTGTTTCCTTTCGCCTTTGAGGGTTCTCTATAAATGGTGCTTGTTGGGCACCCTGTGGTTTTGTTTATGGTTAATGGTGTTGGCATGTAGGGTTTGGGTGGCAAGGGTCTTCAAGTCTTGGGGGCTATCACCAAGGAATCCCTCCTTCAATGTGGTCTGTGTTATAAGTGTTGGAGATGATGTTGTGAGTTGGTGTTTAAGTCTAGGGGGGATTGCGTCTAGTATTCCATCTTGTTTTTTTGTAGGTAGAGGGAGATTCAACATTTATCACATGTATGTAGCCTCTGTTGCTGCCATGCCTTCCAGACAATGTATGCAACGTTGGAGGGGGGGGAGAGGTAGCACTCTGCAGGGATAGAGGAGGGCGGTACTATTTGCCAAAGATTATGTTGCCATATATTTTAATGCAATGCCACTAGAGACAAGAAGAGAAATTCACAAGTTGGAAACTCAAGATGGGGTGGAGAGGTAATTCCACTTAGATCCTAAAATCATGGATGATGTGTCTACCTAGATTCTTGACCCTAGACACGGAAGGGGAAGGAAGAAGTAGTATTTGAACTTGGTGGCTTTACATGGGAAGATGAAAACTATGTTGGGATGGTTCTGAAGGACAAGCATGTTAAGCAGTACAATGTCTCTTCCACCTTTGAAGACATTAAGAGAATGTTGAGGAACCAATAGGTCACCCTGGATATAGTGGATGCAAGGCTTGCCCATGTGGAGGAACACTTGCATTGTGAATCTCATAATGTTAAAACTCCGGGATCAAGGGTTGTAGCTCTAGATACTATTTCGTCTTCTGTGTTTGGATGACTCATTTTGTTTGTTGGTTCTTTGGTTTTTTCTGTTATGTTTGTCTAGTGTATTTTTGGATAGCCCAAGAAAATGGGCTTTAGTATTCTATGATGTTTTTAGGATTTAGTTGTAATTTTGAGTTTCGGGGCCATGGATTTTGTAAGTGTTGGTATTTAGAATTCATGGGAGCTCATATGAGGAATAGAAAATTCCTCTGATGGCAAGCTGCTACAACAATGTAATCTTGATTTTTTAATAATGCAAAGTATTAGTTTACAAAAAAATATAAATTTATCTAATATGTTAATAAAATAATTATTAAATAAATTAATAATTTTGAAAGCATACCACATAATTAATCAATGCTTTAAACAATGTTGTCTAACTATCATGTTTTGGAATTTTTGGCTAGAATATAAACATTTTTTGTAAATTGTGATCGTTTGTTATTCAAGATGTGTTTTTAACTACATATATGGATTCAACGCCTTGAAAAACCCCTATAGCACTTGGATTCTAGAGAGCTTACAACTCAAACTTATGATTCCAATAAATCTCTACCATATTATGAGCAAATTCAACCAAAAGATATATCCAAAATCTCCAAAACATAGGTATTGCTTACCAACGCAACAATTTCACCCAGAAAAATATTTTTTTGATCAGAATCCAATGGTTTTTGGATTGAAAAATCTTAAATTATTAGTATTTCAATCGCAATTTGAACACTATAAATAAATTTAATATCATCAAAAACCCTAGAAACACCCCAAATTTCGCAATTTAATAACTGTAACTTGGATTTTTACATTTTTTTAATCAAATTTAACTAAAAATATACCCAAAAAAACTATCCTTTTAAAATAATTATTTAAATTACAATTTCACCCAGAAAATATTTTTTTTATTAAAATCCAATGGTTTTTGGATTTTAAGATTAAAATCCAATGGTTTTTGGATTTAAAAATCTTAAATTATTAGTATTTTAATCACAATTTTAACACTATAAATAAATTTAATATCATCAAAAACCCTAGAAACACCCCCAAATTTCACAACTTAATAACTGTAACTTGGATTTTTACATTTTTTTTAATCAAATTTAACTAAAAATATACCAAAAACACCTATCCTTTTAAAATAATTATTTAAATTACAATCAAAATATATAAAAAATAAACTACACTATTTTAAACCCAAGTTGAGGCTGAGATGTATATTAATTCAACGTAATGAGATGTTGAATTCTTATATGTGCGGTCCCATCACCATCAAGTACAAAACCATTTGACTTTCTTTTTACACAATACACCCTAAAAATAATTATAGGAGGGGAGTTTATTCTTAATATTAAAAATAATTATCACAAACATTTAAACAATCGCAAAACTATAGTATAATACATAATGATAACTTGAATTTTTCCTACTTTCATCATCGTACACACATTTGTCTGACATGCCGATATGTAACTAAAATTATCTCACATATAATAATATCAATATATTTTGTTGGGTTTAGTATTTTTAGTTGCTTTTTATTTAATGAAAAACGTGACGTGTACAGTAAAGACGTATATAAAACAAAGGTGAATGTTACAATGGTTGATGTCCCAAATGTGTAGTATTTTTATTATTTTATTGATTATTTATATATATTTTCCAGGAGGAAAAAGCATGAAAGTATTATATAAGTTATATAACTGCCAAAATTACATTTTGTCTATGTAATGGTCATGACTATACTGAGATATAAGATATCAGATAGATTTGTGCCAAAAAGATCCTAAAAGATATTTACAGAATATACAGAATTTAACAATAGAGTTGATTCACCATGATATTCAGCATGAAAATCTTCTACGGCATGTAGATGATAGTTTAGATAGTACCACCATGATAAAAAATGGCGGATATTCATATAATGGATGATCCATCTTCAGGTCTGAATGGAATAGTATGTTAGATAATCATAAATAGAAAACAGGAAAAAACATACCTAGGGTCTTTCTGAAAAAAAATAAAAACCAAGGAGGAAGAATTCCTGAATGAGAAAACTTTCTGCCTCAAATTTTACCTCCATATTCTAGATGCCTGGACGAGAATGTAGACCCTTTTTGGACAATATATCTGCCTAAACATTTTGCGATCTATAGATATGGCTAATTGAGTAGCCCTCCCTGCCCTTCCACAAAGTCATGATTCTGTACATCCAACTGTCTAGATACTGGTTTTTAATGTGGTGTTTTTCAGTGACATGCTCAATAATGACTTTAGAGTCACCATATATATGAAGAGATTGAATATTTAGAAATTGACACCTGAATAGTAAACCAGCAAGTGCCATGGCTTCTGCCTTTATGTTGAAGCCTGATCCTCCATTCCAATATATTTGGTATTGCAGGTTGTTATCCATGCAGATCTAAACACCACATCCACATATATCATTCTGAGAAGCCCCATCAAAGAACGCTCTTGGGAATAGCATTTGGTCTAGTGGAGAATCCGCTTGTATTAACTTATGACCCAGAGAAGTTTTAACCAAGATAGAGTCAATGGATGACACAATCTTATCGAAGACGACTATGATGGGGTCTCTTCTTTCCTGGAAAATACTAAGATTCCTCCACTTCCATATATGCCAAAGGGAAAGAATTATAATGGGTCTCCAAGACGCTTTTTGGCGACTCCACCAAAGAAAAGCTTCTGAAATAGAGTCATGTGTAATATAGGGAAAATCACAATGAGCAGCCAAGTCTCGCCAAATTTGTTGAGATAAAGAACATTGAGAAAACAAGTGGAAATTGTTTTCCTCAGCTGATTTACAAGCATAACATAATCCAGGGCCATTCCAATTTTGCTTCTGCAAGTTATTCCATGTCAAATTTTTGTTGCGGAATACCAACCAAGAAAATATAATGGATTTTTGTGGACAACCAGACTTCCAAAAGATGACAGGATAAGTTAGCTGAGGTTGTACACATAGCATCCTGATAAGGTTTGTGTAGCTATCCTTGACATTGATCAACACCTTTGCGCTTTTTCCATTCCATGTGAGGACATCATTATCCATGGTTCGGAAGATTCCACAATTCTTCAAACTATTCATAACCTGCATCCACAGTCGAGCCATATCTTCGGACATTCCGAGACTCGAGGAGTCCTTCCAAATTGGAAAAGGACCCAGCCAAGAAGCAATCAATTTGTTCCATGTGAAAAAAGCCTTTTCTGTGAAAGAAGTATAACAAAGACTTTGGGATATTTTATTTTATTTGTTTCATTAAAAAATATTTGATAAAATTATAATTTGGAATTAAGTTATAACGGTATGTGTGGGATATTTTAAATGGTTCTAAGTAACATGCATGAATGATTCTAGAAAAAAAATGGGGTTGGTAATGGTAGGATTGTATATTATAGTAGCTTTTGAATGGAAAAATTAAGAATTATAATAATGAAAAAGTGAAAATTTAATTAATTATTAATTTTTTTTAATATATTTATAAAATAATAAACGCAAGGTCTGGGAGACAATTGAAATCATAAAACATCCTCATAACCTTAATAGAAATGGAGTCCTAGAAATTAGCAGAAACTGGATCTCTATTCTTCAACCCAATGAATAGAAAGCCCCCTTGTTACATCAAGCCCTTCCCTTTCCCTTAAACGCGGCTCTCGTTTCTTATAACATATTTTTCACCCTTCTTTAAATCAATCATTGTTAACATTGGTACATCATACCCTTACATTAAAAAAAAAAAAACAAACAAACAAACAAACTAACTAAATATGGATTCATTTATTACCTTAGACAACCTATCATTGAGAATAAAAATTAAGCTATTGAATCTTAAACCTATTTGAATAATATAACAAAAATTTTAAGCATAATCAAAACGAATTAATAAGAAACTAATTATAATATTATCTCTAATAAATTAAATTTTTAAAGCAAACCATAATTTAAATCATAATTAACATTATACAACATAACCTCACATATAACAACTGTAAATTGATTTAATTTGAATACCATAAACAACTGACCATTATAATAAAACAATTAAATCTTAAAACCTATTTAATAATATAATAAACATAGTCATAACAAATTAATAATAAACTAATTATAATATTATTTCAAATAGATTAATTTTATAGATTTATAGACTTTAATAACATGAATCTAAAGACATATAACATATAATAAGATATAACACATCAAGGCAGCATCATCGGACTTATTAAATAATTAAATAAAATACAATGAATAATTAAAATTGAATTAAACTAAGTCTGCTGTCCTAAAAATTCCTTAAAAACATAATTATAACCAGCACTTCATTTCTTTGTAAATCAAGTCCTGAGGATGAGTCTTGTTGTAGACTCAAAACGTAGACAATGCAAAAATAAAAACTATGGAATATCCGAATAGTAAATCTCAAAAACCACACAACAATAAAAACTATGGAATATCCGAATACTAAATCTCAAAAACCACACAACAGAAATATACAAAACATGAATAATAATAATAATAATATTTTAAAAAAAATGTCACGTTACTCAACTTTAATCTATATAAAATATTTTTTTAATTACTTTCTAGCGAAAACGGTGTACCAAATCAATAAACGCAAACTTAATTCTTAATTCTTAATTCATACCATTAAGGATCCATTAGTACAACAAGCACAAGTGTTATCCAATGTATTGCTAGCTAGCCAAGTTACACGAATTAGGCATGGCTTCGTATTTTGATGTTTATGATAATGTAGTAGTTTTACTATTTAATATTATTATTATTATTATTTAATTTTGTATTTACTAAGTATTAAAAAAATCAAATCAAGAAAGATTTGTTATTGTAAAATTAAAAGAAATTTTGCATTTTAAAAGATTTATTTTTCAGAAAAGAATTTAGTAAATCCAAATTAAAAAAAAAATCTTACCATTCTTAATAATAATATTTATATTTATATACAATTTTACATATCTTAAACATTAAAAATATTTTAGTTTTACTTTTATTTTAAACTTGATAATATATTATTACATATATATGCTTGTTATTTTTCTTTAACATGTTTTATAATTTTAGGGGTGGCAGGAGTGGGAGGGGTAATCTTCTACTTTGATGAACAAATCGAGATACATTATGTCTCGGAGTTGGGCACTCTAACAAACAACTAGGCTGAATGTTTGGCCCTTTGGAAATGTCTACATATAGCCATCAACATAGGCATAAAGAGAATGTTGGTTCTAGGAGATTCAATGATTGTTATAAATCAAGTTTTCGAATTAAAGTATGGGGGAGGAAATCCTAACTCCACAATATTGAAAAGGATCGCTATGCAACTAAAGAAATTTGAGGAATTAGCCTTTTCATCACATCTATAGGCATCTGAATGTGGAGGCAAATAACCTTTCCAATTAATGTGCAAGGCTGAGGAAAGGAATGTCAAAGTTAAACCATAATCAAAGGTCTATTTCCCCAATTCCATGAGGCATCCTCAATTGGTCTCATTAGAAACAGTTGGGCAAACTAGCCACCAAACTAGAAAAAGAATGAATTAAAATTTTGAAGGAATTACCAAAGGTGGTGATGTTGGTCCTAAGTATTTCATATTTGGTGTCCACCGTATACAACTAACTTCACAAGGAGGTGTAGCATATCTAGGGGGGATAATATGGGGTACAAAGGGAGGTACCCAATGGAGTAATGTAATAATGGATGGGCAGTAGTAATAAATAAGGTGGTAACCCGTATCATGTAAGAGACCACAAGTAGTTAGCAATAATGTAATAAGCCCATGGTATTAGATAGATGGTATTGAGAGAACCATAGTGATCACCCATGGTATTGTATGTATGAGGCCTATATAGAGGCTAGAAACTCCACATTGAGAGAGGTCAAAGAATTATTGTATGAACAGACATATGGCTTGTGGAGTGTTCTCCTTCCTTAGGGAGTGAATGTATGGTGTTGCCCTACCTTAAGGGTTTGATCAATAAAAAAACATTTCTATCTATTCCCATTTCTTCTTATTTCCGGGTATATTTGTATTATCATATATTTTTAAATCAGTTCTATAACAAATGGTATCATAGCTATAACAAGTGGTATCAGAGCACTTTCTTGGGCAAAAGTGGAGAATTTTTTTTTTTAATTTTCTGCAGGAAATTTCTGGGGCGGCGAGTTTGTAGATCAGATCTGTATGTTTTGGTGCAAAATCTGCAAAATCTAATTGCAGATCTGGAATGTTTGTGAAAAAATACCCAAGTTGAAAAAAAAATCAGCCGAATTAGAGTCTGAATGAAGGAGATCTTGCTGATTTAAAAATCAGTGCTATTCCAGACATTTTTTGGGTGGCGAGTTTGCGGAACAGATCTGCACGTTTTGGTGCAAAATTTGCAAAACCTAATTGCAGATCTGGATTTCTTGTGAAAAAGTACCCAAATTCAAAAAAAAAAAAGTCGAATCAGAGTCCAGACGAGGGAGATATCGCTGATTTAAAATCAGCTCTTTTTTCAGAATTTTTGGTGATGGCGGGAGAGTTGCAACGCGGATTTGAAATTCTGGTGCCTAGATCGGGATTTCTATCACATGGGAAGATGCATAATGGTCATTCCATTTTCGAAAACAGGTCATAATAAAGATTTTGAGCCATATTGACTAAACTGCGACCACTCTAAATTTTCACCAAGTAAGTGATTTTTTTTCGTTCCGTCTAGCAAGATGTTTTTTACAGGAAAAGATAATGGCCCTACTATTGAAGAATTCATAAAACAAAAAAGGTCATTATGGGCAAAAGATTGGAAGAATTTAGTGTGGCTTGGTTTCAAAGATGAGACTGCCAAATGGTGGTTCTCACTTGACAACAAGCAGTTGACCAAACTTTCAGATGCAGAATTTGAAAGAGTCCTTTTAGACAAATGGTCTCCAGCTAGAAAACAAGATAAGGGGAAACATGTGGGGTTATTTCCTACTGGTATATCCTTATTGTAGGTTCATGGATTGGTTCATAAGGAGAAGATCATTGTGTCTATAAATCCTAGTTGCGAGCAAAATCTCATAAATGTCAATTTGGCAAAAAAATTACAAGTGCCAGCAAAACACATGGAGCACACAGAGGTTAATAGTGAGTGGGTGCAAGTTTATAAAGATTTGAAGATTTCTATGGGCAAGTATGTATTGCATTTTGATTTTTTTGCTTCAGATATGTATAACATGGATGTTGTTTTAAGATATCCTTGGATGGAATTTGTGGGTACTGTCAATATTAATGTGCAGAAGAAATTCCCGAAGCTTTGGTATAAAAAGAAGAAAATTACATTGCAAGATATTTCCATTAAGACCCAAGCAGAGACTATGGAGGCAGAAGCACAAAGCTCTAATGACACTTACACATCAGATGATGAGCCTTTGATGGTCAACAATCAAACACAAATAGAGGTTGAAGCAGAAAATGTTACAGGTACTGATACATCAGATGAGGACTTAATGGTTGAAGTAATATTGGAAGATAAGAAACAACAGCAGGCACCACAACATGTACCAGATACCAATTAGGCTCCATTAGGTGGTAAATTAAAGAAAGATCCACTGTTGGTTAAAACTTCAGCATATCACCACCCACATCACCCAGCAAGAAAACAACCAAAAAGATGGCAAAAAATTAGCTACAAGGACAACAACCCCCGCATGACATACAGAGAGGGGCGATGATCTACCTACTATACATCAACACAGAAGAGCTACGAGGATCAACTTCCATCTCAAGCGAGTGAGGCACCAGCTAGATTGAGGGTTCACCTTTCTCTTGGATGGCGAGATGCACGTGCATGGTACCAATGGACTACTCTTTTGAGTAGATCTTATTATTTGTGTTCTTCCCATGTTTCAGAGACGAAACATGTTAAGGGGGGTGGATTATAGTATACCTACGGGGGATAATATGGAGTACAAAGGGAGGTACCCAATGGAATAATGTAATAATGGATGGGCAATAGTAATAAATAAGTTGTTTAACCCGTATCATGTAATGGACCACAAGTAGTTAGCAATAATGTAATAAGCCCATGGTATTAGATAGATGGTATTGAGGGAACCATGGTAATCACCCATGGTATTGTATGTATGAGGCCTATATAGAGGCTAGAGACTCCACATTGAGAGAGGTCAAGGAATTATTGTATGAACAGGCATATGGCTTGTGGAGTGTTCTCCTTCCTTAAGGAGTGAATGTATGGTGTTGCCTTACCTTAATGGTTTGATCAATAAAAAAGCATTTCTATCTATTCCTATTTCTTATTATTTCTAGGTATATTTGTATTATCATATATTTTCAGATCAGATCTATAACAAGTAGTATCAGAGCTATAACAGGAGGTCATGTGTACAACATGTATGACAACCCCAGTTATTCCATTAGTGAATGCATTGTAAATATTAAATTACAAATCAAAATGGGTTGAGTCAAGGGAGACAGATTCCAACGGCTGACAAAGTTACTTGCTTAGGATGTTTAAGGCTTCGTTGCTGTAGGAAATTTGAACTGTTAATGATAGCCATTAAAGCCTAGTTGGTGTGCTTTTAAAAGGACTAGTTTTTTGAATTTAATGGAGATGAAGAAGAAGGACGAGGGAGCCATGCTTTCTTTGGAAAATTTACAAGGAAGAAAGGACGAAAAATTATGAAGAATGGATTGTGTTGACAGTAGGGACAAGATAAGTCAATGTGGAAGAAAACATGCGCAAGGGAGACAAACAAGGATTACACACAATCACTCAGAACAACACCAGGGGAACATGAAAAAAAAGAAGGATAGAATAAACAATGAGCTTAGTGAAAGGAAGCACACTTGACAATAGAGGAAACTTATGCATATCCCTAGTCTAGAAATAATTGAAGATATCGATAGGAGAGGAAAAGTTTTGCACATTGACAGCTCTCAGAGAAGATACACATATCTTTGTTAAGCAACAAGAGCACAAGCGAAATTATCTTCATGTGAGTATAAGTCTCTACATGCCTTGGGGATTGGAGGGTGGAGATGGTCTTCTCTAGATTCCCTTGACAACAAGGGGTTGAGATTTGGTCCTTGGATTCTTGGCAAGGGAAAGTTATTATGTCTCCTTCACTTGTTCATCTAGTTTTGGGCAGTGAGTTCTAGATTCCCTTTATTTGATGGAACCATTGTGTTACATGTCTTGAGGGTGTAAGTGAAACCTCTAGATCCCTTGGAATTCATTGACTATTGAATAGTTGAAGGGTGGAGGTAATGTGCCTTTGGACTCCCTATGCTTTTGTTGACTGTTAAATAGTTTGTGGGTGTAGGTAGGAGAATCTATAGAGTCCCTATTTCAACTAGCATTGGAGTTTGATCCCTTGAGGAAAAACAATCTCAATCTTTGGAATCTATCTCGAGAGTGACAGTTGTAAGTGAGGACTTGTTGTTGCTTGTTTATGGTTGGGTGGAGAGTTGTTGTTTCAGACTCAGTTTCCCAAGTTTAACTCAAGATAAGTATCTTCATATGTATGATGTCCCATGAAGTTTATAATTGGACCGTTAAGCTAATTCTTTATTCATTGCATGAATGGTTCATGGTTCTCCTTTAATTAGAAATAATCTGGTTTTGATAATTGGTTCTTTGTGTAAAAGGTTCTACACTAATATTCTTCATGCACAAATTAAATACAAATGTGCAGTTAGTGCGAGTAAGCATAGAGGGAGGGTACAAAAACTTTTCATAAATGGATTAAATGTTGAGCTAATCAATTGCCATCCGAATGTGTGAATTAGTGTTAACTTGTGTGGATGGATTACTGATGCCTTGTTTAATCTCAAAATGATGATAAAGGCCTGGTAAATGGCCATCTATGTGATCTTCTACACTATTGTGTTCGTGAAATGAGCAATCATAACTCAAACTTTAAATATGATCTAAATGTTGAATTCACCTATTGTGTAATGTGAAACATTCTTATAATGTCTGGAATAAGGAATATTAGTGTTTTTGACTGAACAACTATGCATGACCACAAGAATTGTTCTTGGTCCTGGAATTCTTGGCTCCCAATAAAATATACTTGTATCTGAACTCAGATATATGTGTGTTAATACGGTGGAAATGGTTAACCACATAATGAATAAATGTCTAAATTATTTAATGAGGTCTGTGCACCTCTTTACAATCATGAATACTCTCGGTTAGGCTAAGGGCCATGATCAACTGCAATGTTGATGCATAGATTTTTGTGGGTTGGACAACCTGGGTTCTATATTATATATTGTAATGTGATATATCGTGATGTGATATGTCATAATACAATATCTCATATTACACTATCACATTGTGATTGGAGACCCAAGGCTTGGGGCTAGCCACGCACCCATGATTAGGTTCATAACCTAGTAAAGGGATCAGTGGAACTGTGGGGTAAAGGGCATAACCACCAAGGCTTTGGGTTAGGAGCCACAGGCATTGTCATGCACATGATTGAGCATCAAGACTAGGGGTAGTACCGTAAGGCACTCATGCCCACCTATTGCGAGGGGTTAGAGGCCCTATCCTTGTGGGCTAGGCCACAGATCCACATAATTGCATTTCGTGACCGAGGGAAAAAGCTAGTTGTAATGGATGGTGGTGATCCATCTCTGAAATCAACAGTTAAGAGTAATAGCACTACCCTCCCCCTTGTAATGTTAGTGAG
>APFE031689654.1:0-21249 GCA_000404065.3 Pinus taeda
TGGCAGCCAGACTTATGCAATTCCCAGAGGGAACTACAAGTTGGCTGCTAGGGTCCATGGAAGATAGACTTGCACAATTCCCAGAGGGAACTACTAGTCGGCTGTTGGGATCACTTGCATCCTAACCTGTGAAATTCCCAGAGGGAGTTGCCAGTTGGTTGCTGGGGTCACTGGAAGCCAGACTTGCATAATTCCCAAAGGCAACTTCTAGTTGGCTACTGCAGTCACTAGTAGCTAGACTTTAACAACTCTCATGATTGATAATTCATGATTGAGATAACACTTGCGCGACAATGAATGTGACTTTGTGTGTGAGTGCAATAGATGCTTCATGGTGAAGACAACAAACACATGAATCAAAGACTTTGAGCATAACTAGAACACATTTGCAAGCATGAATTATACATCAACATGTAGAGAGATGACTGCAATAAACAAGTAAGGCAAATGTAAAGACTCACATGGGCTCAAAGATTGAACCCAGGTGTGTGCAGTCATCAAGTGAAACTCTTCAAGGGAGGCTTCGAAATTGATGCAGTCCAAAATTTTGGAGGTTTTTTGTAGCCGCTACAACACTTGGTGACACACTATTAGGACTCCAGCTTCTCTGTTTTGGTTCGTTGCTAGCACAGGGCCTTGGTCTTTTGGGGAGTATTGAATCCTTGTGCAAGTTACCTCAGTTTCCCCACTTACCCCATGGACATACATGGTTCACCCTTTGCCAACTCAGTAAAACACAATCAAAAGTTCAACTTAGATCTCAATGTTTCGAATCCGAGAAGGGTAGTTTAGTTTGTGAGTTGAAGATTTTTAGAGTATAAATTTTCATCTCTACTATTGCTCCACTGCTAGCAGGCCTAAACAGTACCCCGGTGGAGTCACGCAGGAACACACACATTTCTCCACTGCCAACAAGCTTGGTTAGTACCCCGGTGGATTTTCATGCTTCACCTCTCTGCATAGGAAGCCTTTCTCTTCTTTCACCTTTTTATTTTTAAAGAGAACTATGCATAGGAACTTATTTATGTTTTGGTGGAAGAGGGATCCCGACTTATTTATAGCAGAAGAGGTTGTTCCTTCAGACAAGCATGTAAGACCTCTGACATAGGTTTGTATGTTTATATTTTTCCCCTTCTTTGTTTCTACTAATTGGAGTAGCTTCAACACATAGAGCAGAAGGTTGAGTACAGGCATGGGGTTTCCCATTATCGACACAGGTTCATGGCTGGATCAAAGCTTCCCTTACAAATGGTTCGTATTTTCTATCAGGACTTCGTTAGTCGAATATTGTAACCAAGCACAGAGAAAATGGACACAAGGTTGGCCAAGTGCTGTAGTGTCACATGTCTCTTCAAATTTCAACCACATGCTCTATTCAAAATCCAAAATGTAGTAATTAGCAACACCTATTTTTAGAAACAAAAATACTAATATACCAAACAAACAAAATGAACATGAGAAAAATTATAAGTAGCATAAAACAAAGCAAAAGCAAAGATAATAAGAAAAACAAACCAAATGAAACAACAACCAGCAAGTAGACTATGTAGAAGGCACAGGCGTGACCCAACATAGTGAACTAATGTTTGAGGATTTGGCTGTTTGACAGAAGGATTATTAATCCTTTCATCCAGTGATTGCAAATTATACATGTGTGAGCCAAGTTTCTCATGGACCAGTGCTGGTCCACCAGGATTTGCTACCAAAACCTAGTGGCATTCCAAAAAATATTCAAGTGAAAACAACACTACTGTCTCAAGAACTATGTGCAACATGGGCTCGAATGATGGCAATGGGGTAGTTGTTTTTATTCCGGGAAGGGTTTAAGTTTCTAAAATCAATGTGTAAGCGGATGTTCCAAGATTTTTTATGTGAAGGATTTAAATCAAAATACCAAGTATGATGACGAGCTTTGCAAGCAATCCAATCACTTAAAATATTAATCAATCTATTCAGTGAAAGAAGTGAAGACAACATATATATGTTATATGTTCTTTGTTGTAATGGGTTGCCTTCTCCTTTACTTGGAATCTCATGTTGGATTGTGCACATATAGTGGGTACTCAGGTCATCATCTACTCGTGTAAGCCCATATTGGTATTGTTCGATCAAGTGGTCAATGATTAGCCATTGCTGTAGTGTGAAACTTGCACTTAGATTAACTATCTTTGGATCATGGTGGATTCCCAAGTTGCTCTATTTGTTCATAGTGTTGGCCCTCTCTGTGTTCTGCATGAGTGCTTCATCATCATTGTTTGTGACTCCAAATTTCAAACAACTTGAAATCATGCATTTTTCATTGTTTTGGATGGCTGAGATGCACTCAGTTGAGTCCTTGAGTCATCATGATTTATCAAGACTTATGGTCCACAACATGTCTATACATGAACCATTTGGCGTGTTGGTATTGCTACTACTACCAATGTTGCTACTACTACTTTTATCATAAAAACAAACTGTTCAAGTTTCATTATCATCAGTTGAGTGAGGAAGGAGTCCCAACTACTTGTCTAATGATGTTGAAGTAGGCCATGTAGGATAACACTCCAATGCCTTTTCTAGGAGGCAACTACCAAACATGAGTTTTGTGAAGGCCAATGGTTCGTTATCACCATGAAGGGGAGTGGCATTGTGTTTCATGTACCTCTTGGATAAAACCTGGATTTGGTTGCACCTACCCTTGTGTGGAAGCCACAGGTGAGAGCAGTTTGTAGAAAAGTATCTGTTTATCTTGTTGAACTAGTCTCTATTGAGTAGAATATCATATGTTTCGGTATGTCCACAATAACTATGTTGATGCACTGGCAGACTTGACTGTCAAGAGATAGTCAGATGATTACATCTCATAGGTCACCAATGGTTAGTACTGATGCTTTATCAAATTGGATGATTCTCACAGATGTTTTGCTCCATCATGCATTGATCTTCTTAGCAATGGAGAGTGGCACGACATTAGTTGTCATGCTAGAATCAACCAAACAATTGTGGACATTGTAGTTGAAAACTTCGAATGAAAGCAGGAATCGGGAGAAACTTGAGTTTGCTTCTTCCATCTAGAGTGTATTGAGAACAGTGGATAATGATCCGGGAGGTGTGCATGCTCCCTTGCTGGTAAAGGTCACGTTGTCTGTTTCTGTTTGTCCCAATGCACGCAGCAGGATATCTCGCTAGCTCTGGACTTTGGCTAACTCGAAGAAACTGATGTTCACTCAAGTTTTATTCATGTCATCGACTATGTCTTAGTCCAGAGCTGGTAGACTCACCGAGGTCTCCGAGGTGGAACGGGTGCTTGTGTTGTCTGGTGGATTGTTCTACAACTTGCTGCTCACGGATGTGTTCTTATCTGTCTTTGTCTTCCTGAACTTGGTTTTTGTTTATTTCTTTGAGGCAGATGGTGGATTGGCCTTCTTTATCAGACATCTCACTTTCTCTTGCATATTGTCAAGTGTCGAAGGATCCCCTTTACTCCTAAGGTTGTAACGATCATTTTTCTTTTGGGACTACTTCTCAGTGTTCATCTTTGAGACTACTTGTGAGAACTGATATGCATTCACCACATGCCCAAAACTTGGTCATTCATCAGATGAAACCTCTTCATTTTCATCAGTGTCTTTCAGCTGCTCCTCTATGTTTCCATCCACATCCAATGTATGAGTACAGATGGAGGTAACAACTCACTTCCAATCTAAACAAGAGTTCTCGAGGTGAAATTATTCATGGAAGGAACATTACTTAGGATCAGTGCATTGATCAAGTTGGAACATAGGCTTCTACGCAAATTTGGAATTGAACTAACTGTTACTTGATGAGTCAGTTGATGAACTGCTTGCCTGTCTCTATTTGGGAATATGACTGTTTGCGAATGTGTCTGTGTTCCATTGCTTGAGTTCGAACATTTCGGTGGTCAAGTTCTGAACAATGTGAGTGAGGGTCTCAATGTCAGTTGCTTCCTTCTCTCCCTCTTTGCTCGCCATTTCTTGGGGCTTTCTACTTGCATCCTTCGAGTCTTTCATTCATTCGTCATCCTTGATGACTCCAATCTCATGCAAGTCTTTCTCAACAGCAATAGCGTTGGGTGTGGAGCTTGATTATCTTATTTATAAAGGTATCGCCACATTGGACCCTAGTTCGTAATGTGGCAGCAACGCCACCCATAAAATGTACGCTGCAAAGGGGGTCCAAGGGGGGTGGCTGCGATCTTTTGGAGCCCCCCCCCTAGTGGGGGATTGAGGGAAACACCCCTAAATCTAAAAATAGATGTAAAATTGCCTTGTAAAATGTTGTAATTTTGTAGTCAATCTGGGCCATTCATAAGGCGGAGATCTCACTGTAGAAGTTATGTTTAATTTAGGTTTTTTTTCCCTAGAAGGCAATCCCTCACTATATATGAGGGAATTATATTGCGTCTATGTAGATATGTATTCTAAGTTAGAAAGAGAGAGGATATTGTGTGAGAGCGAAGAGGAAATTAAAACGGATCTTATGTAGGTTGTATCTCTTCATTTTGTTGGATAATATAAAATAAAGGACCGGTTGTTTCTCTGTGGATGTAGCCCAAATTGGGTGAACCACATATATCTGTGCCTCTCTTGTTTTATGTGTTTTTTGTGTTTATATTTCTGCAACATATTCCATTGCTATGTAATATATAATTTTCTAACAAATAGCCTCTTCGTAGCTTTCTAACAGTGTTTCCTTTGCAGCTCACTTGACAAACTATGCAATGGTAGTTGGTAGTGTGGACGTGTAATAGTTAACAGTGATGGAGTCATGAGGTTTGGTGTCTGCTACAAGCTTTTTCAAAATATGCATAAACCTCTGATTGAAGTCTTTCACTTTCTCTTTTCCTTCCATCCTGAGGCTTCCCAATGCTTTGAGTAGCATGGCTGGGTTCTTTTCATCAGCAGACCTTTCAAGGAACATATGTTTGAAAGAACCCCAATTTTGTATGGAGTTGGGTGGAAGGCTTTGATACCAAGTAGCTGTGCGGCCATTTAAGGTACATGGAAACAATATACATGCCATGTCATCATAACGTACCTCAAGGGTCTGCAGTCATAGGTAGAAAATGTCTAAATGGTCTTCTGCCTTCACCATGTTGTTAGGGTTGAACTTGATGTTGATTCTCTCTGCTCGCTTTGACATCTTGTGCAGAAAATCCAGGAGAGCGAATGGTCCCTAAGTCATCGATTCAAGATTTCAATCAGCCATCTCTTCATCATCTTCATCCTCTCAATCTTGTTCCTCTCCTTTAGAATATGATGGTTCTAGATCTGAGTCTGTCAGTTCGTCTTCACCTCCACTTCCTTGGTTGTTTTCCCCTCCACCTCCTATACCATAGTTTGATCCCAAGACCACAAGAGTTCCTTGTTCATCTTAAAATAATATTGGAGGTTTCCCTCCATCTTCAATAGATTCTTCTAAACCTTCAAGAGTAGCAAGGATTGCTTCTTCCACCAATGATACAACAACCCCTGTGGGAGTGGCTTTTCGCTTCTTTGACACATTTGGAGGATATTGTATGCTTGGGATCAGTTCGAATGCTTTCAAAAACTGGCAAATGATGGGACGGACGAAGTGAAGGTGTTTATATGAAATCTCTTGTTCAATTCTAGGAGGTGAGGAGTAACCAACTGTTGAGTTGTGAGAGAGGGAGGACGAGTTACTACCTTGACCATATGGTTGATGAGTGAGTGTGAGGGTAATTTCATCCATGTACAACTGGTTGCCCTCCTACTACCAGAAATGTTAACAATGTTGGACCCATCAATGTTCAGGGGATCACCCTCTTATGAAGTCCCAACTAGACCTCACACGTTTGGTGTGGGAATCCCATCCGGTATGATGGCCCAATTGCCATTGTCTTAAGAATTTGCCTCAACTCTTGCTTGTCAGCACAGGAGATTAGTTCACTTTGTCTTCAGGAAGTGAGGTTCACATCCCTGGGGAGTGTAAGTGTACTTGTGGCAATGGTTCTTTCACTGTGAGGGGAAAAAGGTGAAGGTGAGTTCCAAGTTGAAAGGTATCAGTCCCAACTCAGCTAGGAACACACCACACAATGGAAATACAAAGCTTCAGGCAGAGTAGTCCACTCAGATGCGGTAATAACAACATACAAGGTAAGATAACATGTACAAAACTCATGGCTCAGTTCGAGACGAGTGCAACAGTTGTTACAGCAAGGTTCATGTGAAAGATATGTCTGATGTTTGGCACAACATTCAACATGGACAGGACAACATCAACATCATATACAACACATTTCCATTAATAGATTATGCATTACGATAAATGAATCAGTTTAGATGTAGAACACATGGTTAAAGCAACATTCATTACAAATGTTAAAGATCAGTCTCATAATAAATACAATACATGTGTGAAACGTGATGGTCTATTGACATGCTTCTAAATTAAGATAAAGTTCCAAGACGCATCATTACACCATACATCACTAACCCCATTAGTGGGGTGTCGAAGCCACTACTTACTCCTCAAAGAAAAGATTACAGACTCTCTTGGCTACGTGGGAGGAGCTGAGGTGAAAATTCCTTTCATGTACAAATGAGGGGGGTATTGATAGCCAAGGGTGAAACTAGCCCTTATGGTTGTTCGGCTTCCCTCATGACCTTTTGACTTCCATGACTTTCTAACTTACATGATGCTATTTTCAACAAATGGGTCTCTTGGACTTCCATGTTACATCACATTGATTAAAAATAAGCCCATAGTAGAGATGTGGGCAACATGACTCATGACTCGACTCAACATGAATTGACATGATAATGTTGGTACATTCATGTTGTTGTTGGAGTGCATGTTGAGCTACAGTGTTGCTAAATGATGGACATATTCATGGTGTATCATAGCTTCATCTCCGCATGGTGAAGCATGCAAAGTCTTTGATGGTCCTTTATTCACTTGATGAAGCTCTAGCATGTTGTTCCTTTCTTTCATGTTGGAAGTCTTGACAGCCTCACTTGTTCGTGAAGGTGCATGTTTGTCATGTTTGTCCACTTCGCATGCTTCTTTCATTCATCTGCTAGTGAACCTGTCCATCTGCAGATGCTCCCTTCGTTCATCTCGTTCGTCATCTTGACATGTTTGTTGGTGTACCTATACTTGTAGTCACTCATGACGAGACGACATCAAATCCAAAACCTCCTAGTCTACCATGACACATGATCATTTGGATGCGGGTGACTAGGAGAGGTAGCAAGGTTGTGATGCAAGATGATGGCTTTGGGCAACTGTTGATAAAAACTATGCAAGAGTCACTTAGGGATGGAGACAGACAATCTGAGTCAATAGTGACTACCTGCAAGGTCTGTCTCGGTTGGGAGGCAAAATTATGCAAATTTTGGAAGGGACAATCCAAGCTACAGGGGGGCAAGGTAGGCATGCTTTGCACATTTTCCAGAACGAACAGTCAGCAGGGGCTAGAAAGCCAGATTTTCACAATTTTACAAAGGAACGAGTTGGGCTGCATGAAGGGTCAACAGGTAGGGATTGCGCAGTTTTTCTAGGGAACTGCCTAGGATACTAGAAGCCAGACTTGCACAATTCCAAAGGGAACTTCCAGTTGGTTGTTGGGGTCACTGGCAGCCAGACTTGCACAATTCCTAGAGGGAACTACCAATTGGCTGCTGGGGTCACTAGCAACTAGACTTGCACAATTCCCAGAGGGAACTGCCAGTTGGATGTTGGGGTCACTGGCAACTAGACTTACGCAATTCCCAGAGGGAACTGTTACCTAGCTACTGGGGTCACTGGCACCCAGACTTGCATAATTCCCAAAGGGAACTTCCAGTTTGCTATTGAGATTTTTTGGCTGGGAAAACTACACTAAGGCTAGAAGGCTGACCTGCTGATCATCTTTGTGCAATTTCTGAGCTAAGCTGACTGATTGGAAGAAGGAGAGCTTCTTATGACCACTTTACAATTTTTGAGATGAAGAGTTGGTCGACTGTCCAGGTGGCCAACTAGAGTGCTGCTTGAGTTGCTTTTGGGCAGTGCTACTTGAAGGAACTAGCTTGGTTCTTTTGCGTTGTTCTGGTTGACATTTGATTAATTCAAAAGTAGGGTGATGGTTTGGTTGTTAGTGAAGATTTTGGTTTTCATAACTTCAGCGAAAATGACTAAGTGTGTGAATAGTGGAAAGACGCAAAGTTGATCATATGAACACACACTCACATGACTTGATGACGAAATGAATGAAAATTCCAGACACACATGTTCAACATCACTGATCAATGGTGCAAGTAACAAGCGCAACACTCGTGATTGATCATTCATGATCGAGATGACGCTTGCGTGATAGTGAATGTGACTTTGTGTGTGAGTCCAATAGATACTTCATGGTGAACTCAACAAACACATATGAATCAAAGACTTTGAGCATAACCAGAACATAGTTGCAAGCATGAATTATACATCAACATGCAGAGAGATGAGTGCAATAAATAAGCAAGGCGAATGTAAAGACTTACACAGGCTCACGGAGTGAACCCGGGTGTGTGTAATTTTCAAGTGAAACTCTTCAAGGGAGGCTCTGAAATTGATGTAGGCCAAAATTTTGGAGGGTGGTTGTAGCCACTACAACAACACCCTAGGAATGAATTTCTTTTAAATTTCATAGAATTATGATTTGTATGTGAATAAAATCATTCTATTGATAAGTTTCCATCTTTTCTAGGTTTGAAGGTTGTGTACCAAGCAATATAAGGGAGCATGGAGCACTTGTCCTTGTCAACTGGAAGAGACCCCAAGCTCCAAAACAATTCCAACACGGTATGAACTTCTCTTCTCATTTCAATCCTAATTATAATACTTAATATTATCCTTGGTTCCATCCTATACCTAAATCCTAGCCTATTCCCACTCCTTGTCTATACCCCCCTTAATCTGTTGTTCCACCCTTCCAGCCATATTCCAATCAACCTCCTTAATGGGGTAATCCATAATAAGGATAGAGGCCCCATGTGTCCCAATCAATTTCTCTAATACATCCTCCTTAGAAACAACAAGTACCCAAATTTTTTCTCTTAAACAACCCTAGATGCCTACTCATCCAAATCCCAATGTCAATAATAAGAAGAATTATCCAATATACAATGGGGAGGCTGCTTATCAAAACTATTATGTAAAAATTCAAGAAATCAACCTTAGGTCAAGGAAGGTTTTCCCAGATGTCCATCCACCATCTCCTAATGAAAATTTTGAAAAAGAGGAGGATGTTGTTCCTAAGGTCATTCATAAGAAACCCCCTATCCTGAAAGGTTGTTAACCCATAAGTCAAACACCCCAAAAGAAGATTAACTGCTGGGATAATTGAAGAATCTATGTGTCAAAATTCCTCTCCTAAAATCCATCAAATATGTTCCCATATATAAAAAATTCATCAAGGAAGAATGTCTAAGAAGGCCTCTAAGGAAGAAAAGAGATTCCCATAGTATCAATGTCATTGGGAAACTAATCTACCTAATGCTTGGGTGAGTAATCATCCCCAAGTATCTACATTCTTGAAGTCCATTAGTATATGTGCATATAAATAGCTTTGAAGTTCCAAACAATTTCATTTATCTACGAGCTATAAACAATGTCATGACAAATGAAACCGTGTTTAGACTTAATCTCCAAGATTCCTTAAGAAATACCACTACTATGTTGCATTTCGTAAACAAATTCAAGTAGCACCAGAAGGAATAATAAAAGATGTAATGTTCTCTATATTTTCTTGGGAGTATCCCATAAAATTCCTTACCCTCCATCCTAAAACCAAGTTCAATGATTATCCACTCATTCTGGTGAGACCGCAATTATCTACTACTAATGCATATATGAGCTATAGGGATCGAAACATGACAATTACCAATGGGAAATCCAAAGAAAAAAAAAAACTTGTATTATAACCCCGATTTCAACCTCTTGATGAGGGTGAAATTTATACATGGATACATGAAGAAGAAGAAGAAGAAGAAAAAGAATATTCCAACCCCTTATCACCCTATCATGTGTGTACAATAGAAACGACCCTTACCAACAAACAGGATGCTGAAGATGATTTAATTAATAATTTTCTACAAAAACCAATATTAATCTCATCGAGAAACTAGTCGATATAATTATTGGGTGAGTAATCATCCCCAAGTATCTATATCTTGGAAGTCCAGTAATAGATGTGCATATTAATAGAATTACAATTCCAAAAAACCATTGACTTGGGATCCATAGTAAGAGTCTACGAGTCCTCATTGTTGATAGATCCATAGTAGCACCAAAAGGAATAATTAAGCATGTAATGGTATCTATAGATTCTTGGGATTATCACATAGAATTCCATGTCCTTCAGCCAAAAACATTTCCAAAACCAAGTTAAATGGCTATCCACTCATTCTGGAAAAGATAATTTTCACTTTCCTTTCATTGACCAAGTACCTGATGTGCTTGCCTAAAAAAAGTGATTTTTATTCTTGCATGGGTTTAGTGGATATAATAAGATCTGAATCAGTTTTGAAGACTAGGATAACACAACCTTCACCTATCCTTGGGGGGGGGGGAGGTTCTTACAAAGTCCTTCGATTAGGTTTATGTAATACACCTACCATTTTTCAAAAGGCTGTGTATAGCATAATTTCTTATATTTTATGTGATTTAGTAAAAATATTCATGGATGACATCACAACCTATGGAAATGATTTCTAGGAAGCTCTCTCCAACTTGAGCAAGGTCTTGAAAAGGTGTGGGGAGATGGACCTCTCCTTCAGCGATGAAAAATGTGTGTTCCTAATGAATGAGGCAATTGTTCTAAAACATTTTTTCTCTTCAAAAGGAATTCAATTGTTATATATATCCATGCCAAGGAGACTCAAAGTAGGATTTAGCTAAATCTACATTATGTTGATCAGTGCCACTAGCATTGGACCTAGCTAAAAAAAATTGTCAGGCCATGGCTAACCTAGATCATGTGAAAAATAATTATGACTACCTATTTTTCCACATCTCCCTCCTAGGGATTTTATTTATCCTCCTACTCTTTCTTTGCTAGTTTGTGTTGGAATTGATGTCAATTGTGGTGCATGGATGAGATGATTATGTCAGAGGAGATTTTTGACATGGTTATACAAAATTGAATGGGAGACTTATTAGGAAAACTATTGTTATATATCGGGGGAGTGATCTAGTATTTGCAACCATTACTTGAGAACCACTATGGTATAAAAATAAGTGATGAAGATTTAAAAACGTGACTACTATGATTGCTAGATGTTGCTTCCTAGCTCAGGATAAGAAAGGAAGTTTATATTTTGAGGCATTTTGAGTGAATTCGATCAGATTAGTTGGATTTGAAAAGTACATATTTGGATATTCCTCAAAAATACCTTCAAATGGTATATGGAACTCATCAAATATCCTAAAGGGTTAGGAGTTATGGCAGTTTGAAGTTTGGTAGCCAATTAAGGAAAAGGAGTCCAGGCCATTTATAGCATGGGTGTCGTTTTGCAAATTTTGGAGGCATTCCAGTGTGGGATTTGGTCCTGACGGAATTGAAGAGGTGCAAGGTGAAATGCCCCAAACCCTTAAAAAAACGTGAGACCCAACCCATCTACTTTGAACATCCAAGTCCTTTTGCCTATTTACAGTGTAGATTAAGAAACAACTCAAACTTCTCCATATAAGCCAAAAACATTTTCCAATATTTTAATGTGTTTTGGGCTTTTTTCCCTAAATTTTTATAAGAATAAAGAGACCCGAATTTAGGCTATTATGGTCATTTGAGCTTTCGAAGCCTTCAAACCTTTGGAAAGTTGAAAATCACATAGAACTATGAACCATGAGTTACATACCTTTTGGCTAAGGTAGTGTTTTAGCCTCTAGGCATGTGTTACCTAGGTGCTAGACATTTAAGATGAAGAATTTGGTAAAATAGAGCACCTTTAGTTATTTATCCATGGTCATAGCAACAAATTGTATGCACAATGACTGAGTTACAACAGGAATAAACAAGGAAATTTGGGCATCAAAATTAGTTATGGAGAACAAAAGGAATTTGTTATATAATCTCGACACCATGGACTATGTCAAATAGAAAATTTGATTGCTTATGATGAAGTGATGGATAACAAGTCATTAAGAAAGTAATGAGTGTTAATGATTACATGTTAGTTCTTTGGTAACACAGCTAAATCATGAGTTAAAGAAAACACCTGATAAATTAATGTGAGGTATGAGTTTGTTAATTCTATAAAAAAAATACTTATCATAATGAGAAGCTACATGTTGATTTCCTAGAGCACTTCATGTACAATAGTCTTAAAAGGACAACAAATTCAAGAGAAATTTAATAGTTGTCCCATTGGAGATCAGAAGTTCTGATAAATCAATGGCAAGATTGAATTAGTAAATATAGCATTGTAAATGAAGACCATCCTCTGAGTAAATAAACTATAGGGTTTATGAAATATATGATGAGTTAGATAAATATTTTGTGTTACCATTAATAGGTTGAGAATGTTTAAAGAATGAATGTTGAGAGAGAACAACAAGTTAGTTGAGACAATGCAGTGATTTGAAGGTAATCCCATTGAAGCTTGGGGGACAAGACAATGTGCATGCTAAAATATATTTTTGAGCCTTGGGGCAATCAATGAAGATGGTCCTTAAGCTAAGTGTGGTTAATAAACTGGAGAAAATTATGGTTGTGTAGTGTGGCATTCAGATAGAATGTAGTTGAAGATGGAAGCTAAAAAACGTGCAACCATCCAAGAAAGAAAGGTTGTCAACTATGGTGAAAATCAGAAACAAAAGTGTTGAGTGCACATAGTAGAAGTCTAACCAGAGTGAGAGTGGAAAATTAAGGTATGTGAGCATGATATGTAGATGTGGTTGAGAGTCACCATAACATAAACTAAATGAATAGGCCAAGTGCATAAGTGTGATGTTGTTGAGAGCATGAGTAGTGCTTGGATAAAGTTGTGTGTGAGTTTATAGACACCAAGATAAGTAGTTAAACTATTGGTGATTGTTTCATAAGACAAAGAGATAATTGAAGTTTTGTATTAGGATGAGTGAGATATATATATGAGAGTATTAAATTCAAATAAGACACCTTTGGGCATAGTTTGGAAATGTTGGAGTTGTGTTATATTATTTCCACAACTAGCCCACGCATGGGGGAGTGACAGGGGGGGCAGTATCCCACCTTGTACCTTTCACGATGTGTTGCTGGGGTGTCACAGGGGAGGTGGCTAGCCCCCTTTTAGGAGGGGGTATGCAAGGGGCGGGTGGCCCGCCTACACGGGGTCTGGGGAAGCACCTCGAGAAAAACATTTTGGACCCTATATTAGTTGGTCGGACCTACCTATGGTTTTCTGCATGGATTTCGCACATGGTTTTGGGCATGATGGTTTACTGCCCATGGTATTTTGAGGATCCGGTCAAGGGAACTATGGTTATGTTCTAATCTAGGATTAATGGATTGGGGTTCATGGATGCTTCAACATGTATATATATGTATTGTAACATTAAAAGGAAAATAATGAAAAATTGATTTGGTAGTCCTAGTTTTGGGATCCAGGGGAAATCTCTGTGTATATATATTTTATGTTTTATCCTCTAGCCATTGTTTTTTATCTATTTTTTAGAATTCGTATGCAGGTAATTTTTGTATAGGTTTAAAACCTACATTTGGTATTAGACTTGTTTTGGCTTCAAGGGGATGCCTTTGCTGTTGAGGGGTTTTTGCTCGAGCCTATGGTATACCCTGTTCAGCTGGATATCCGTGAGATCGATTCTTGTGGTGAAAGAAGATGGCAAGCACTGGAAATATAGAGATCAAGAAATTTAATAGTCAGAGTTTTGAGTTGTGGAAACTCAAGATGGAGGATTTGCTTGTGGATAAATATCAATGGATCACGGTAGATCTGATTACTAAACAAACAACAATGTTAGTTGAAGACTGGGTGAAGTTGGATCAAAAGGGAAAGAGCACAATACGATTGTGTGCCTCATATTCAGTATTGTTGAATGTATAAGGGGAAGATTTGGCGAAGGTTTTGTGGGACAAGTTAGGGACTTTGTACACATCTAAGTCTCTAGTGAATAAATTGTTCCTACGAAATATTTTTTATAACTTGAGTATGAAAGATGGAGACTTGGTAACAGAGTATCTGAATGCATTTAATATTGTGGTAATCCAGTTATTATCTGTCAATATTAAAATTTCAGATGAAGATAAGTGCATCAATTTGTTCTATTCTCTACCAGATTCATGGGATAGTCTGGTTGTTGCAATATGTATAAATGCAATTGCCTTGTAGTTTGATGAAATAGTCTCATCCTTGTTGTCGGAGGAGATGAGATGAAAAAATATGGAGGGCTAGAATTTTGATGCCTTGTTTGTATGAGGACAGTCCTAGAATAGAAACAAAATAAGTCCTCGAGTGGGAGATCTAAATCTAGAGGGAGATCTAAATCTTGAGGAAAAGTTGTAAAGGTGTGCTGGAAATGCAGAAAGGATGGGCACTTCAAAAGGGACTATAAATCTAAAGCTCCTTGAGAAAGGAAAGGGATCTTATGATGCTCCTTCTGTAGAGGAAAACACCACCTCATATGAAGGTGGGTATGTGTAGTTGTCTTCTTCTTCAAGTACACATATAGATCATGAGGCATGGTTGATTGACTCAGGTGCATCCTTTCACTTCACTACCCATAGAGAGTGGCTTTGTGAGTATGAGAAATATGATGGTGGTGATGTCTTCTTAGGGGATGAAAAGAAGTCTAGAATCGTTGGTTGCAGAACAATCAAATTGAAGTTGCAAGGTGGAAGGATTAGAACACTTCCGAGTGTTCTGCATATTTCTGCATTGGCTAGAAATCTGATTTATCTAAGCCAGCTGGATGATGCAGGTGTAAAAACAGTGTTCGAGAAAGATACTTGCAAGGTAGTTCAGGAAGCATTGGTATTTATGTGGTGAGTTTGGATTGGAACTTTGTACAAGCTTCAAGGTAGCAATGTTATTGATGGGTGCAACATTTCTTTGGTTCCTAAAATTAGAGAAGAAAATCTACTAGTCTCTAGAGAAAAGACCATGCTATGGCATCAAAGGCTTGGACATATTGGAGATAAGGGCCTTTGAATAATTCATCGTAATGGTATGCTAGAAGGTATGGCTAATTTCTCTCTGGATTTTTATTTCTATGAAAATTGTGTATATGGGAAGTAGAATCAGGTGAGTTTCCCCGCTAGTGCTAAGAGGGTGAAATAGATATTAGAGCTTGTGCACATTGATGTGTTCAGACTTGTGTCAGTGCCATCACTATGTAAGTCTATTTACTATGTATCATTTATAGATGAATTCTCAAGGAATACATGGATATATTTATGTTGAGTGATAACAGGTGCCTTTTCAAATCCTAATTATCTTCACATTAATTATCAATCCGAGAAGGTCTTTCTATTTCAAGAGTGTACACAGTATGTGGCAGTTATTTAACTCAGAGAGTAATGCTTATAAATTGAAGTATAGATCTTTTACATACAAGAGTGAACAGATGCAATAAATAAATTATAATTGCAATTAAAATAAAACTCAACCCTTTAATGAAATCAAATCCTACAACAATTCGGATAAGAACAATATGAAATTCAAGTAACAACAGTATCAGTTAAGAGTACAGTAGTGATAAGTCTTCTCTTAGAAACTGATTGAGTTTGAATCAAATGAACTAGTTTGTAAAACAACAATGGCATCAATCTAAGAGCCTAACAGTAGTAATTAATTCTCATTATAGTTGATTACATCGAGCAATATATTCATCCAAGAAACTCAATCCAAAGTGAAAAGAAACTATTTAAACAATAATGTTGTAAATTATATAAAATAGAGCTATTCTGTTAACGTAAAGAAATAAGGAACATCAACCAAATGAAATAGTATAAAACAATAATAATATAAAATTGTCACACTTAAAATAATTGAAAATATATGACTCAGGTGAAGCAGTGAATTCCACCAGAAGCCGAGCCTTTAGCCGCCAGCATACATTGTTGGTTACTTCAGATAAATGAAAAGGAACAGTAACTCCTCTTATATATTAATCATGAAATAATATTACATCATATTTGCGTTCTTCGCTATAATGAAAGTCTGTAATTGAGAATTACAATAATAATAACAATAGTCCTCCTCTTTCTGCTTACAATAATTGCCTTTTATAATGAGTAAGGGGTAAAAAGATAGATGATAAAATCGATCTCTCAGGATCTCTCGATCCCGAGGGATTCACACAATTTTCTAACTTTAGACATCTTTCCCTTCTTGCACTGATCCTGTTGATTTACTTTTGGACGTACCTACAACCGTCGTTCCTTCCTTAGCTTGCTACTTTTTCGCTATCCCTTAGTTAGGGAGCAGCAGTTGTCCCTTTTCATACTTTCCTGCATAAGGAAGGATAATAATTAGCTAAAGCATCATTGCAAGTAATTTTTGTATTTCTTACCATAATTCCTTAATAGATTAGCACATTGAGATATAGAAGGGATGAGAATAAAGGAAAAGGATAATAAGTTAATAGTAAATGCATACCTTTTCCATGACCCAACATACTCCCCTTCTTACCCTTTTTCATGTCCTCATGAAAACGATGTAATTCGTATGCAGAGCAGTTAAGGAATAAGCTGGAGAAGGGAGGTTGTAAAGTGGTCTAAAACCATGATTCTTGGCCAAGATTTTAAAGATGTGCCCTATCTGTCTTTCAGGTAGCTCATATATAGCCTTGTACCCCTCATCTAGATACCAAGTAATATGGCTGCGGAACCGACAGCCTAGCCAATAAGGGCCTTCCCTTAGGATGAGATTACTATAAATGACAAAGTATTCTGCAACCAGTTTAAAAATTTTGTAATTAAATGGATCTCTATTCTATACATTGTTATTGGAAACTATCCATCTAAAATTTGCTATGACTGGGGAGCTTTCCTGAATGGAGAGGAAATAATCGACTGCTTTTTGGACAATTTCTTTCTGCATAGGCCCCAGAGGTTTGATTACTCCTTCTCGCTTCCTCAAACTTTTGTGGTTGACCAACATTTGCAATGGGTGTTTTGGTTCACCTCTAACCCAAAAGTCCAGTCCATTTTCCTATCTCTAGAACGTGTTATAAGCCTTGAACCATTTCAGTTGGTTAACAATGAATGAAATAAAAACTTGAAATTACACATCCCCTACAAAAGGACTAGGGTTCTTTTCAGTTTCTTCTTCTAATACAAAATTGTGTAAATAAAATTCACAAAGCAACCTTTGTACTTTTACCCCATGATGTTTACACAGTTTATAAAATCATCAATTGTTTTCAACTCTATCTAGTTTCGAGCTTTAACACCTTTGATCTTTAATTGTAAGTATCTTTCCATCAAAAATAGGGCATAGTTATTGGCAGGAGATCTTCTTGCCAATATCTCAATATATAAGGAGAAAATAGTATCCATTTGACTTCTGATATTTTCTATTCTAAGCTTCATTTTCTCAGTCCTCTCTTCTACCTTCTGATATTCATCAAATGCCTCACTTTTCCCTGAGTCTTTTTACTAATTTCTACAGCCTCTGTTGTTCCTTTCTAAGCTTTTTAATTTTCTTTTTCTTCTTTTCAATAGGAAAAACTATTCCACTAATCATTTCCACTCTTATCGAGCTTGGTTTCTCATCTAGGCCTTGTTCTACAAGAGCATTGTCCTTATCTTAGTTTGTTTCTATTTCTCTTGTTTGGCCCACATCCTCTATATTTAAACCGACCCGACTAGGTTCTCCTAGACATGTATTACTAAATTGGTTCACCTCTTCTTGGGTGGGTTCTGCTCTTGACTCTACTCTGCCACTTATGTTTTCTAATATAGCTCTATCATGGCCATAAATCTCTGCAGATTGTGTTACCCCGATTTTCAAATTGAGCGACTTTCAGGTTGTATGAACTCATCCATATTGGCCAAAATCTGGGCCAATTCAATACCATGCAGTAAGTCCCGTGGTGGACTTGTGTTTGGAATTGAGGGAAGCTCTATTTCATTTATTTCCCCTTCACTAGAGTGCTTTGTTTCCTCCTCAAGTTCTGACTCTCGGTCATCCTGACCTTCCAACTATAAATATTGCTCATTTTCTAGACTAGTTAGTTATATGGGCTGGTTGCTACTACCCTAGGGATTTTTAGCTTTTCCCAAGCCTGTCCTTATTCTGGCAGAGTGTCTACATTTTTGGGGAATGTTGGTGGTATGGGTAGTCCATTTGCTTTTCGGAATAGGAATAGGAGTAGGTAAAGCTAAACCCCCTTCAACAACAAATACTAATTCCTCCCAACTTGACTGTTGCTGGATGAGGCTGTAACTTACTATCAGACTAATCAAGCAATGGTGGCTCACGACAGTCTCTATATGTCGAGATTTTTTTATGCTTCAAGCGGTTTCATGCAATAAGAAATTCAAATACGTAGGCAAGTTTACAGAACATATTTGTTTCAGAAATGCTAATAATTTAAGGTGACATGGCCTTACCACATCATTTCTCCCGTCACATGTGATATAGCTCTAAATGATTTTGGCCAATTTTTTCCAAGGTTCTCCAAGGGATGAAGGTTGAACTCCTTTGCCTTTGAAAATCAAGTCTTGTCCATTCATACATTCCTTGTTTTGTCTTCAAAGCAGTCTTCCATGCATCCTGTTCTGCAACTCTAACCTGATGATGACCACTTTGTAAGTCTAACTTAGAAAAGTAAACTGCTTCTTTCAATTGATCTAATAGATCATCAATACGAGGAAGAGGATAATGATTCTTGATCGTTATTTTATTTAGTGCTCTATAATCAATGCACATTATCCAAAAACCATCTTTCTTTCTAACCAACACAATTGGAGATCCACATGGTGATGTGCTTGGTCGTATAAACCCTTTATCGAGAAACTCCTGTACCTGCTTCTTTATCTCTTCATTCTCTAAAGTTGATAACCTATACATTCCAATGTTAGATAGTGGAGCATCTTGCTGCAAACAAATATCATGCACTATTTCTCGCCTGGGTGGTAGACCTTTTGGTTGTAAATAGAACATCATGCTCTGAAACAACTTTAACTAAATCAACTTTTTTTTTAGAATCACAACCTTCAAATGCATTGGATTTTTCAAGATCCTTTGTCTTTACAACCATTAGTAAAATTTTCTTACTTCAATTCACAATTCTTTTCATCTATCCTGAGTTTATGAGAGAATAGTTATTTTTGAGTTTATGATCTCTTACAATATATTCAATTCCATCTTTAGTGAGTTGATACTTATTCTCAGCTCTATAGAAAATAGTTTTCCTATCATACAAGTATGGACTTTCCAAAACAATAACACATATATCTAATGGAACTATATCTAACTCAACCTCATCTACAAATGTTGATCCAATAGCAAACCTAAGTTTACATTGTCTCGTTACTTGTAGTGTTGTTTTATCACACACCCAACGTAATGGATATGGCTTCTCATGAGGTTTTGTTTGCAATCCCAACTTCTTTACAATTGTTTCAGAAATAAAATTTACTTGTGATCCACTATCAAGAAAAGTATCAATCTTATTATGCTTGGAAATTACTCTAATACGAAAAAGCTAATTTCTTTCCCTCTCATTACTTTCATTATCAAAATATTGTGCATAATTACGTGTGGATTTTTCAAAATCCTTACCTTTAATGCTTGTGGTTGTAACTGTTGTTTCATCGCCTAAATTTGCTCCCAAGTCTTGCTGAATAGCTGCAACATTCTTTCTCTCCTTACCATCGAACTTCTTAGGTCTCCATTCTGGATGTAAAGACCAGCAGTGTGCCTCATCATGTCCTTCTTTCTTGTAATGAGTGTGTGAAGGTTTATCCTTCTTTACAGTGTTTGCTCTCCTCTCTTTCCATTTCAGTTTCTTCTTTTCCTTGTTCTTGCTTACAAAATATTTTGATGTTCCCCCAATCTCTCGGTTTACATTCTTACCTCTAGCTTCTATATGTGTTTCTTGAACTGATACATCATCTAGGCTAGTGGGATGAAACATGAGTATAGTATGCTTTAAATAACCATGCAGACCACCTATATACTTCAATAAAGTCTTAGGTGAATACAAGAATATACCTAGAGTTAAAGCTCTTTTCCTGAATTCCTGAGTATAACTTTGTACACTCTGACCCTTCAACTAGGGAAGAGTTTGCCATCTCTTCATTACCTGTTGCATGTAAGCTAAAGGATAGAATTGCTTTTTGATAGAAAAAAAAAAGCCATTCTAGGTAGAAAGGATTTTTCCAAGTTTTTGCATATCAGCTTGTGTCTTGCCTTCCCAACATACTAGTGCAGTTCCTCCAAGTTGAAGGCTAGTGAGCTGAATCTTCCTCCTTTTCAAATCAATGTTCTGAATCCTACAACATACATCAATCTGTCTTATCCAATTATCTAGCTTCTATGCATTTAGTTCTCCATCATAAATTGGAAAATCAAACTTCACATCTAATTTAATCAAAGAAGTTTTCTTCTTTTTCTTATCAGGGCTAGTTTTATGTGAAGAAGATGATGAGGATGATGAACGTGATGATGGAGGAGTTGGTGGAGGAGGCATTTCTCCTTTTCCTTTGCCTTCTGGAGAGGCAACTAGAAAAGGTTTCTTTGCTCCTTTGTCTAGCTTAGGTGTTGAGGGGATTTCACCTCGACCCTTCTTAAATTCCAGCATCTCTTCCAACATGGATGGAGTGCCTTAAAACCTTTCATAAATTGAGATTCAGATCCCAATGGAGTTTCTTCTGTCATTCTCCTCTGAGAATAGAATCTTTCTATTGGGTCCCTATAATACTAGTGATTACCCCATTACTATTGTAGTTGTATCCCTTATTAATATTTTTGTGCCCTTATTGTCCCCATATTGTTAATATTGTGCCCCATAGAATCCCTCTATTGTTATTTTTGTGGCTTTATATTATTATTATTAGGTCGGCTGGGTTATATTGTGACTCCCTAGACTCCTATATATAGAAAGGAAGTTTTGCATTTGAATCATCCAAGAATTTTTCATTTATGTAATGTAAAGGAGTTTGACCCCTCGAAGAAGCTGAATTCTAAGGCGTTGATCTATCTTTTCTATCTTTTTCTTGAGCTGTTTTCATAACATTTGGTATCAGAGCTTTGGATTCTAGGGTTTCGCTGCGCTAAATAGGTCATTGTGGCATTTTTTCTATAGCTTTTT